>WNWK01040996.1:0-16684 GCA_009830355.1 Cherax destructor
TTAAAAAAATATTTTTAAAGATTAACTAATTTTTTACATACACAAAACAATGAGAACTAAATAAAATGACTAATAAATAAATAAATGAACATTTAAATCACTATTACATACCTTTGTTGAAGATTTTTGTTGGCGTATGGAAGACAGGGAGGAGGAGAGAGAGGGAGGACGATTATTGTTTGGAAGGGGAATCCCCTCCATAAGGACTTTAGGTACCCAAACCCTCTCTGGGGTTACTTCCCTTCTTTTGTCTTTTACTGGTACTTGGACCACGAGTTTCACTGGACCCCTTTGCAAAAAAAAAAAAAACTGTCCAGAGAGCTCTGTTTCTGGCATCTTTTTAAGAAATGCCTGAAGTGGGACAAGGTTTTGTCACTGAACATGTTGCAGATATGGCTTGTTTCAGCTTGGTCAGGGTGGTATTTCTCCACAAAAGTTTGCACCTCCCTCCACTTTGCACAAATGTCCTTAATCGTTGAAAAAGGCACATCCTTCCCTCTCTCTTCCTCCTCCACTGAACCAATTTCCTCAGCTTAGTCTGCTGCTGTTGCAGATGAAGTCTTGCAGCTCTTCAGTGGTTAGCTCTTCCCTGCGGTCCTCCACCAACTCTTCCACAACCTCGCCACTCACCCCCAAACCCCTATGGACTTCCCCAAAGACACAATAGATTCCAACAAGGCAGAGGGTCGACAGGGTCAGGGTCAGCCTCAAACCCTTCAAAATCCTTGTCAATGACACTTTCCCGGCCACAATTTTCTCCAAGCAGAGTTCAAAGTCCTGGAAGTCACTCCCTGCCAAGCCTTACCTTTTGGCTTATGCAATGGAGGATATTGAAGTGATTCCTCCAGAACTACTGTATTAAGTTGGGAATCAATTTCTCAAGAAAATTCCTAGGGGTTTACCTATAATAGAAAAGCCCCTTTAACATAATATTTAAACATCTATTTCAAGCTTTTAGCTTCTATTTTTCTATGTGCCATCATAGATCTTTTCCCCATTATGTATGCCTTCAATTTTCTCAAGGATCTTGATTATCAGTATAAGACCATCCTGTACATTCTTCTTATAAGCATATGAGTTAGTTGTTAAATGTCCAAACCACTCACGTATAGCACACTTATAAAATGACCAATACCTCTTAACATTTTAACAACAAAAACCATAACACAAAGTCATGAACCTAAAAACATAAAAAAAAAAATTAAAAAAAAAAAAAACACGGAGAGGGAGGAAAGCCGTATGTTTAGTAATGGCACTTGGGAAAGGGGGCGGTAGCCACAGTCAGGTCAAGAAAAGCATTGTGAAGATTAGAGCACTTTAAAATGAAGTGGTAGTTACCAATCAAGCTTCCTCCAGTCCTTGCACTGAATGATCCACATAAGTTAAGTGCTCCATATAAATAAATATAACTGGGGAAAAATTTTGAGGATTTTTTAAATGTTGATGAAGACAGGGAGCTGTGATTTCGTGTGTAGGCAAGGAGGAATAACATCTTGTAGGAGTGTGGAAGAGCCAGTTGTGGGTGTAGGAAAGTTCGTGAGGCAGTGGGTAGAATGAAAGGGGTAAGGCAGCTGGGATTGATGGGATAAAGATAGAAATGTTAAAAGCAGGTGGGATATAATTTTGGAGTGGTTGTGCTATTATTTAATAAATGTATGGAAGAGGGTAAGGTACCTAGGGATTGGCAGAGGCGTGTATTGTTCCTTTGTATAAAGGCAAAGGGGGACAAAAAGAGAGTGCAAAAATTATAGGGAATAAGTCTGTTGAGTGTCCTGGTAAGTGTATGGTAGAGTTATTATTGAAAGAATTAAGAGTAAAACAGAAACAGGATAGCAGATGAAAAAGGGGGGCTTTAGGAAAGGTAGGGGTGTGTAGACCAAGTGTTTGTGAAACATATAGGTGAACAGTATTTGGATGGGGTAAAGATGTTTTTGTGGCATTTATGGATTTGGAAAAGGCGATGATAGGGTAAAATAGGGGGCAATGTGGCAGATGTTGCAGGTTTTGGAATAGGAGGAAGGTTACTGAAAGCAGTGAAGAGTTTTTATGAGGATAGTGAGGCTCAGGTTAGAGTGTGTAGGAGGGAAGGGGACTATTTCCCAGTAAAAGTGGGCCTTAGACAAGGATGTGTGATGTCACCGTGGTTGTTCAATATATTTATAGATGGGGTTGTAAGAGAAGTGAATCGAGGTCTTGGCAAGAGGTGTTGGGCTAAAAGAAAAAGGGCAAATACAAAGTGGGAGTTGTCACAGTTGTTTTTTGCTGATGACACTGTGCTTTGGGAGATTCTGAAGAGAAGCTGCAGAGGTTGGTGGATGAATTTGGTAGGGTGTGTAAAAAAAAGAAAATTGAAAGTGAATATAGGAAAGAGTAAGGTGATGAGGATAACAAAAAGAATAGGTGACGAAAGATTGGATATCAGATTGGGGGGAGAGAGTATGGAGGTGAATGTATTCAGATATTTGGGAGTGGACATGTGGCGGATGGGTCTATGAAGGATGAGGTGAACCCTTAGAATTGATGGGGGGAAAAGGGTGAGTGGAGCACTTGGGAGTCTGTGGAGACAAAGAACCTTGTCCATGGGTAAAGAGGGGAATGTATGAGAGTATAGTTATACCAACGCTCTTATATGGGTGTGAAGCATGGGTGATGAATGTTGCAACGAGGAGAAGGCTGGAGGCATGGAGATGTCATGTCTGAGGTCAATGTGTGGTGTGAATATAATGCAGAGAATTCGGAGTTTGGGGTTTGGAGGAGGTGGATTCCCAAAAAGATTGTCAGAGAGCTGAGGGGGGGTTGTTGAGGTGGTTTGGACATGTAGAGAGAATGGAACGAGACAAGTGACTTCGAGAGTGTATAAATCTGTAGTGGAGGGGAAAGGGGGGGTAGGGGTCGGCCTAGGAAAAGGGTTTGGGGGGAGGGTAAAGGAAGTTTTGTGTGCGAGGGCTTGGACTTCCAGCAAGCATGTGTGAGGTTTGATAGGAGTGAATGGAGGCATATGGTTTTAATACTGACGTGCTGTTGGAGTGTGAGCAAGTAACATTTATGAAGGGATTCAGGAAACCGGCAGGCGGACTTGAGTTCTGGAGTGGGATGTACAGTGCCGGCACTCTGAAGGAGGGGTGTTAATGTTGCAGTTTTATAACTGTAGTGTGAAGCACCCTTCTGGCAAGACAGTGATGGAGTGAATGATGATGAAAGTTTTTCTTTTTTGGGCCACCCTGCCTTGGTGGAATCGGCCGATGTGTTAATAAAAAAAAAAATAACTGGGAAAGACAAGCAACTACAGAAACAAAACCAGATCTAAGATTCGTGGAATGGAACTCCATCAAGTGAGGATAGGCTGATATACAAAACCCCTCTGGGTTTCTTATATTTTCTTACTAGTTCTTGTTCTTGTTTATTTCCTCTATGTCCATTTGAAAGTGGAACAGAATTCTTCCTCTGTACCCATGCGTGTCGTAAGAGGTGATTAAAATGCCGGAGTGAGGGCTAGTAGCCCCTTCTCCTGTATACTTACTAAAGTTAAGAGAAACTTTTGTTTTTTGGGGGATATGGCTGGTTTGTTGAAAGAAAAAAAAAATCAAAATTACAAGAACTAAGAACTCCAACTAACCCCCAAAAAAAAGAAAAAAAGAAACGAAAAACTCTCAGTGGCAAAAGATATATCGTTAATCCACTTAAGTCTCAAGGTAGACAGTCAAACTGTTAGATCTAAGAACAGGTAAAGATAAACTCACTATTAATCAACAATTACCCACAAAACAACACACAGCAGTATTTCTAAAAGAGCTGCAGTTAAAGACAAGGTTCAACACACGTTTTTTACTCTGGTTGCATGAATTCAATGATCATATAAATTAGATGTTGATGTGTCATGCCCTGAGACTAAAGCTCCCACATACATTGCATATCAAGCACAGACTGCTGTGTTCTATGCCATGCCACTAACAGAATAATTACACAAACTAAGCATCATAAATGACAAAAGACATCAGTCATAAATGATAATTACAAAAAAATAAGCCAAGATATGGAACTACCTTGGATGTGTTCTATTTCAATGGCAGTATCCAATCTTCACATCTCTGAAGAGAGACTGCACATCTCTCTAACGGAATGCTGAAGAAACCAATTGAAGTGCTGAAGATAGTCTAGATTCAGTCCCATAAACATAAGTGAATATAGCACCCTGAACATAATGTATCAAGATACAGCATTACCATACCCATTGCACAAGCTAGTTTCTGGCATACATGAACACACATTTCACCAAACTCTCAATCATCGTAGGGAAAGCATTCCCTGAAAACAGAGTGAAGAGTAATTTTACAAAGAATGAGATCAATATAACCTGACAGTATAGAAAATGTCTTAACCTTTTCTCGTCCCCCTCTTCAAAATACAGTGGACCCTCAATTTTCGTTCACCTCCAAACTCAAATTAGTAAATGTATTTTTGTAAGAGTTTTTGTAAGTGTATTTTTGGGGTTCTGAAACGACTAATCTAATTTACATTTGTCCTTATGGGAACAAATTTGTTCAGTAATGACACTCAAACAGCATTCTGGAATGAATTTTCAACGAAAACCGAGGGTCCACTGTACAGTTCTTCCCACTCTTAATATTTTCTCATATAAAATTACAGCTTAACAGTCAAATATGGGGAAACCATAAAATAGAGGAAACCAACTTCTTAGATGGGTGGTACTGTACAGTATTAGAGTACTGGTAGATGTATTGAGGTCACATAAACCACAAAGCTTCATCAGTGGGGAAGAAGGCCTACAAACCAAATTTTTTTCTTTTTAAAGATTATCTCATCACTCGAATACATGTATAAAGAAAACTATAAAGTGGAAAGAACAAAAGGCACAATACTGTGACTGGAACAATACACAAATAATCCGTACATAGGAGGAGCTACACAATGTTTCAGTTGGATTGGACCATTTAAAAAAGTCCACTGGTAGTGTGAATTTATAAATGGTCCAAGTCAACTGAAAACATCATTATAAGCTCCTCTCTTTTTTTGCGGGTTATTTGTGTATAAAGTTATAAATTGCTCACAAACAGTGCCCAGAATATCTTGCTGACAATTTTGTCAAGGCTGGGAAACCCAAAAGCAGTCATAGTACTAGGGAGAGGGGCACAACTTTTGTACCACATTCAGTAGCCAGGCTTCAAACACCTTTTATTGTACAGCAATAAATGAATGGAACAGACTGCCTGGACATGTCAAAGCCAGTCATAGCATGAGCCAGTTAGAAGAGAGCCAAAAGGTACCCCTTTAATGAGCGACAGAAAGGAAATGATTTTTTTTTTAGCTAACATACAGTGGACCCCCGCCTAACGAGCAAAATTCATTCCAGAAGCCTGCTCAAGTGCCATTACCGACTTTACTTCCTTAAGAAATAATGTCCGAGGTTAGTCTATTTCAGACCCCCAAAAATACACTTCCACAAGCACTTACAATATTATATGTGTACTTCATAATTGTACGATTCGGGTGCTCGTTAGGCGGGGTCCACTGACATGTAAATGTAAATAACTCTCTTTACCTTATTCCTAGTACAGTGGACCCCCGAGTTTTAAACCCGAATCGTAAATTTATGTAAGTATAATATTGAAGTGCTTGTGAAAATATTTTGGGGGTCTGAATAGACAACCTACGACATTTTCCTTGGGGATGATTTGTTCGGTATGCACTTGAGCAGACTTCAGGAGTGAAGTTTTACGAAAAACGGGGTCCACTGTACAGTGGTCCCTCGGTTTCGTGCATCTACAAACTCTAACATTTATGTAAGTGTATTTTCGTAAATGCTGTTGCAAGTGTATTTTTTGGGGGCTGAAATAACAACCTACGTGACATTATTTCTTAAGGAAGTAAATTGTTCGGTAATGGCACTTAAGCAGCATTCTGGAGAATTTTGGGGAAAACCGAGGACCACTGTATATATCCTTTAAAGTATAATAACATGTATCTCCTACAGTGTATAATATTAAGGTATTAAATGGACCCCAATGGAAATACAGTGGACCCTCGCCATTCGAATTTAATCCGTTCCAGGAGCTTGTTCTTAACGTGAAATGTTCGAAGGCGATTTAATTTTCCCATAAGAAATAATGGAAATACAATTAACCCTTTCCCAGAAATCCAAAATATATAAAAAATATTATATTTTAATAAAATTAAGCTTCTACATAGAAAAAAACATTAAATACTACAGTGCTGTACTACTAAAAGTATTAGTAAATAAATGCAAGTCTTTTTACTTACCATTATTGAAGATTGTTGATGGCATATGGAAGAGGGGGAGTAGGAGGGGGGGAGGGAGGGTTAGTGTTTGGAAGGGAATCCCTTCAGAAGGATTTAGTACCAAAGCCCTATCTGGGGTTACTTCTTTTCTTTGTCTTTTAATCCACTAGGACCAGCTTGGGAGTTACTGGACACTTTAACAAAATAACTGTCCACAGTCCTCTGTTTCTGGCGCCTTTTCAACATGTTCCTGAAGAAGGACATTGTTTGGTCACTGAACATGCTGCTGTTATGGCTTTTTTTGAGCTTGTTCAGGGTGGTATTTTTCAACAAAACTTTGCAATCTATTCCACATTGTACACATCTCCTTAATCTCTGAAGAAGGCACCTTCTTCACCCCCTTTTCTCCTCCTCCTCCCGTGAATCAATAGCCTCAAATCTGGTCTGATGCTCTTCCATTTCCAGCTCTTGCAGCTCTTGAGTTGTTAGCTCACCCTGTGTCCCTGCACTAGCTCTTCCACATCATCGCCACTCACCTCCAACCCCATGGACTTCCCCAAATTTCCCACAATACAGTCCACAACAGGCACAGGGTCGGCAGGGTCAGGGTCAGCCTCAAACCCTTCAAAATCCCTCTGTTGGACACAACCTGGCCACAATGGTCTCAAGCAGAGTTCAAAGTCCTTGAAGTCACTCCCTCCCAAGCCTTGCCTATAAGGCCTATGCAGCTGTAGATATTGAAATGATTCTTCCAGAACTCTCTAGGTCAATTCACTGCCCGAGGTCATTTCAAAGCACTTTTCAAACACTGCTTTTGTGTAGAGTTTTTTGAAGTTACAGATGACCTGCTGGTCCATGGGCTGGAGGAGGGAGTGGTGTTGGGAAAGGCAAGAACTTCATTTTTATAAATTTGAAGTCTTCACAGTAGGTCTTCCATGTTTTGAGGATGTGAAGGAGCATTGTCCAGCAACAGGAGGCACTTTTGTCCAAACCCTTTTCCTGTAGGTATTTTCTCACACTGGGGCCAAACACTTCATGGATCCAGTCACTGAAAAAGGTGCTTTGTGACCCATGCATTCTGACTAGCTCTCCCCAAGACACACAATCTACTTTTTACGACATTGTGTCTCTTGAACACTCTGGGATTTTCTGGTGATACACTAGTAAAGGCTTTAATTTAAAATCCCCACTAGCATTACTACACATCATGAGAGTTAGCCTGTCTTTCATAGGCTTGTTTCCTGGCAGTGCCTTTTCCTCCTGAGTAATGTAGGTCCCGTTGGGCATTTTCTTCCAAAACAGGCCTGTTTCGTCACAATTGAACACTTGTTCAGGTTTCAATTTTCAGTCTTTATGTAGTCCTGAAACTCCTTTATGAATTTTTCAGCTGCATGTTTGTCTAACTGGCAGCCTCACCCTGCCTTACCACATTATGTATGCCACTACGATGTTTAAATCTCTCAAACCAGCCTTTGCTGGCTTTAAATTCACTACCATTACAATCAGCACTGGTTGCAGGCATTTTCTTTAAAAGATCGGCATGCAAGTTCCTTGCCTTTCACAAATAATTGACTCAGACACACTATCACCCGCTAACTCTTTATCCTTGATCCACACCAGCAACAACTTTCAATCTCTTCATTTTGTGGTCTGTTTTGGCCGCACAGTAACACCTTTTGCAACATCAGCTTGCTTAATTTCTTCCTTCTTAAGCAGGATAGAAGCGATAGTTGACCTGTTTTTTCCATATATCCTGGGAAGATCACACAATCGCACACCACTCTCGTATTTTTGTATTATTTCCTTCTTCATTTCTACGGTGTTTCTCACTTTTATCAGCCAGGGTACCACTAGGAACTTTCTTGGGACCCATGGTAGCTTATTTCACAGTCGCACTTAATGAACAAACTCCAAAAAAATTTTAATTAAGTGTGAAATGTCTGGGAAGCGTGCAGGGTATTGTTTCTCGAGTGTAAACAACGCGGGACTGGCCCCCACGCCTGCGCTGTGAGGCACCCAAGCGCCTGGGCCGACAGGTCACGAACGTATTCGTTCGACTCGCGATAATTTCGCATGACGATTTCAATTTTTGTACTAATGACGATTTGTTCGACTGCCGAGCCGTTCGAATAGCGGGTCCACTGTAAGTCACTCTGTCTGACTTTTTGGGTTATCCTAGGTTTTCTACAAATCTGCTATTTTGATAATCTATGTAACTGTATTTGTGTATACCTAATAAACACTTCCAAAAAGTAAAACCAACCTACAGATGACCGGTGTCTTGCATCACTATATTGGCATCTGGCATAATCCCTGCAAGGAAGGGAGGGGGGTAAAAGCGGGGGCAGGAAAAAAGGGAGGGAGGGAAGGGGAAAAGAGGGAGGGGGGGGAGAGGGAAGAGGAAAAGGGAAGAGGGGGGGAAGGGGAGGAAAGGGAAGGAGGGAAAGGGGAGGGAAAGGGAAGAGGAGAAGGAAGGGGAGGGAAAGGGAAGAGGGGGAAAAAGGAAAAGGGGGGAAAGGGAAGAGGAGGGGGAAGGGGAGGAAAGGGAAGGGGGAGAGGGAAGGGGGGGAAAGGGAAGAGGAGAGTGGGAGGGATAAAGGAGAATTGTGGGAGGGGGAAGGGGGAGGTGGGAAATGGAGGGGGGGGAAAGGGAGGGGGGGAAAGTCAATATAAACAAAAAAAAATCACAAACCCCTTAAACCAGTATTCTCTAACCTTTATTAATCATGCATAAATTGTCCCAATGCACATCCCACATCTCAAAAAAAAAAAAAAAAAAAAAAAAAGGAATAAATTAACACCCAAAATATATTAATTTTTATTGTAATTTGTAAAAAAACAAATTACTCTAGTAATAAAAAATGAATATGCAGTGTTTCAAAAGTGCAAAAAAATAAATTCTCCATCTGGCTGAAGTTAACAAAACATGTGAATAACAAGTTTGCAAACAAACAAAAAAAAAGTAATAAAAAAAAAAAGTTAAGCAAGGCTTCTGGTTTTGCATTTTACTCATGAGCAATTTAAAGTGAGATCCTGCTATCTAAGTAAACAAGTGTACTTGGTACAACATGAGCTTGGGTTTATTATTTATTGTCCTTGATTATAATATATTTTATAACTTATTGACATGTAATGTTTAAATAAATTAATAAAATATTGTTTCCAAAAAAAAGTATAAACTACTATTGTATTTGGGAGTGTTCTTTTGGCTGAGATTTCTCCCCCCCGTTGGACAATCTTGCCTTAAAATAGGCTGATTCATGCTCTGTGGGGGACCCTTTTTTGGGGGCGTATCATTTCAGTGGTCCCCCTTTTTTTCATCTCAAAAACTCGAACATTTATGTAAGTGTATTTTGTAAATGCTGTTGCAATGTATTTTGGGGTCTGAAATAGACAACCCCGTGACATTTTTTCTTAAGGAATAAATTCGTTCGGTAATGGCATTTAGCAGCATTCTGGACAATTTTCAGCGAAAAACCCAGGGGCCACTGTACTTCTTTTCATGGGCTTCATTTAAAAAAACATAATGTCATTTGTCTGATGAAAAAATTAGCTCTTATGACAAATTTATATTAAACAGAGAGAAGGGAAATTTAAAAGTTTGTCAACCCCATCATGCAACCCGTTATGACATGTTGACCAAATATAAAAACTAATAAAGTACCAGTAACAATACAGTATTATATTATTTTAAACTGCAAACAACTCTCTTATTTTTTTTTAATAACTGATGACTATGAGGGCCTGAAAAACAGAATTAAGTAGAAAAATTACCCGGGGAAAATAAAAAATCTCTAATTTAAAAAGTTAAAACCTCCATCAAAAATTTTTTAAACTAAAAAACCATCAACATGCATGCCCGGGTTTGCCCCCCCAAAAAAAGTTTCCCCTGCGTTTTTTTGACTTAAATGTACTGATCCTGTTCAATTCGTTTTTTCAGATAGCAACCTACAGCACTCAAACTTAGTTTCAGTATAGCACTTGTTCCCCTTTGGGCCTCTATGAGCTATTTGTCAATAAATCTTTAAATTTTAAACGTTTCTTGGGGTTTAACATTTTTAACTGAAAAACATAGTAGCACTAGTTGGTGATCAGTGCCAAAATTTACAGCTATGTTAGGGGCAAGTTTGAGGCAATCTTTGGAGATGAGATGGCTTGGTGCATAGCATGTGAGCTCCATTTGACAAACTGGTGTTTGTGTACCTGGGCCTTTTAAAATGTATTTTACATTTAGATAGAAGGGGTCAAATGCCATATCGGGCAAGCCCAAAAAATTCTTCTGCCCTTTATTAAGTGAGCTTACAAAGTATAGGCTTTCCTTAAAATTTAATACATCCCAAAGGAAAATTCCCAAAAATTTTTCCTACGATTGAATATTTTTATTATGCACTCTCAACCTGGGGGAAAGTACCCAACTTTCCTCCATTGCCTCAGAGCAGGTAGTGTCTAAATCAAAAAAGTCTTGCTGGGAGGGGGAGGGGGGGGAGCACATACTGGTCATGGATACAGTCAGAGTTCATGCTTGCCAGATGAACTCCCCAAAACTTCCATCACCTTGTTCCCCAAACCCGGGACATCCTGCTTATGCCAGGTCAAATTAATATAATACACACTACACTAAAAATACATTTAGTTTTATTAATACAGAAGAATTCTTAAAAATAATGTGTAATTCTTAATAAACCGATTCGATAGGGAAAAACTGTTTTCACCCATTATTTTTTTTACTTTTCTACCCATGGTAAATAGGTTTAAACCCCAAAACCCCCAATTCTCTAGAACGGCATTTTTAATTCGGTAATGCCTATGTGTACAGAACTCTAGTAAAATGCTTTGTTTTTATTTCTTACATTTAACCAACTGTTGAGAAATACTACTCTGACATTATTCACTAGACATTTCTCCTGGATAATTCCATATCCACCCCTTATTTTCTATGACTTTTCAACCGTCACAGCTCCATTATGGGTTTTTTACTGAAGGACCTCTGCTTAAGTCATAAAACACTATAGTGATATAAGTCAAAAAAAAACTAGAAGCTATAACAACATGGATACCTTATACATATATCATTTTGGAAAAACTCTGGGACAATAAATTGTGTGGGGGGAAAAAACTTGGCCTAAATGTGTAAAAATTTCCCAGTGTCTGGAAATATTCCACATATTCAAAAACATAAGGAGTTGTTAAGCAAGCTGTTTAGGAAAAAGATAAGATGGATGTGTTATAATGCCTGCCCAGACTTTCGATTTTTTTTTTTTTTTTTAAAGCATACTGAATTTGTGAATCTTTGGGGGAAAAAAAAAGCTATGCTAATTTTGCAGGTAGAATTAATAATGAGATCAACTAAGTGTTGTACTACAAGAGATCAAAAAGAAAAGCAGTGTTGTTTTCCCAGCCTTCATTGGAAAGACTTTTAAAACTGTTCGATGAAGACTGAGAGGCAGATGATCTTGTGCCCCCCCCCCCACCACCATAATAATAATAATAATAATAATAATAATTTATTTAGACATGATACAATGTTGAACTACATAGGTATAAATGAGGTGTACATCCCAAAAACCCACTAATATGCTGAGCATTGTGGGCATTCTTAAGTTCCATTTCGGGTCAAGGGGGGTCTCACTGTTTCGGGTAAAAATTTTAAAAAAAAAAAAAAAAAAAAAAAAAGATGAAATCTTTTTCGATCAAAAATCCAAAAAAAATTAAAAATTTGATAAAACTAACGGAATTATTTTTGGAAAGTTGGTATGGTGACATTCGCATCGGCGATTTCGCCCACTTTGACCTATTTTCAAAAATTTAATGTTTTTTAGTGTACTAAAATTTGCTATTTTAAATCCCCTTTTTTCATTTATTGAGTTCGAAACCGCCTTTTACCAATTACAACTCCCCAAAAAAGTGGTCGAAAATGGAATTTGGCCAATTTCCCCAAAATTTTAAACGCTGCCAATTTCAAAATAGAGTTCAGAAAAAACAACGCAGACATTCCTGGCCTTTAAATAACATCTTCTCTGTTCATTAGTCCCTTTAGGCCCTCTTACATTACTTTTGCTTATCATTTTGAATTTTCTCACAAAAAAAAAAGAAGTTTTCTTTTTTATACAACTGCATCATTGTAAAAATGGGATAAATAATATCAGGCCCTTTTTGGATATTAGACTCGCCAGTTTATGTGTATTGGAGCATGGTGTGTTTTTTTACTCTTGAACATCGTCAAAAAAAACGAACATTTTGCTACTTTGGCTCTTTCAAGGGACTTTATTGTCAAACTAATCAAATTCTCTATTTTTGTAATATATCTTCCATTCTATAAATAAGTCCGAAAACAAATCATCAATAAATCCATCGAAAAAAGACCAAAATCGCTGTTTTTTAAACCAAAAATTAGTTTTTTTCCCCATTATGCACTTTGGGGCAGGGAATTTTTTTTGCGCACACTGACCGCACAGACCCATTATATCATCTAAGCCTAACAGCCTGTTTTTTCTTGATTTGAGGGGGCTGGGAAATTTGGCGTCTAGTCGTCAATAACCCCCGGGGGTAAGCCCTCTAGTAAGTCAATAACCCCGAAAAGGGGTTTAAATTTAAAATGAAACTACATGGAAAAAAAAGTTGATAATTTAAAAATAAGTATAGTTGTGTATCTAATTGAAAATTTAATTAAGTTGAACATAATATGAATTTCTAATTGCAGCAATGCAATTAATTGAATGAGATCAAACAAATTTTAAAATTAGTTTATTGCAATTACATACAGTTTATATGGTCATTATATAAGTTACACAGAGTACAAAGAGAGTGAATTATTTTATTTTTTAATGTTATAGAAACAGCTAAGTATGCATTATTTATAACAGGTTTTTTCATTTAAGGTTTAAACAACTTTGTTGGGCATTGTGCACTTAGGTTTGGGGGAGAAAGGGGGTTTTTTCATCATTTTTAATTGAGGTACAACAGGGTTTCTTTGGCAATCACAGGTTGAATTCCAAATTTTCGGGCCTTTTAATGTTGAGTTTTGCGTGTTAATGGACACAGGGAACATGGGGGAATCTGTGTCTAGTGTTTGGGCTGTGTCCTGTTAAAGTTGGGAAAAAGAAGTTTGAGTGGTGGGGTTTAAAATTTGCATAGGTTTCTATGCATGTAGTAGCGCAGTAAAAACTATGGATGTCTTGTATGGGGAGTAAGTTTAGATTTTTGAATATTGGTGGAGTATGTTGTCTGGGGTGTGAATTTGTTATCATTCTTGCAGCCTTTTGTTTGTTATTAATGGTCTGAGATGATAATTTCTAATACGTGTACTCCCTATCACTGTGCATGACTCATTTTAAACTCATTTATCTAACATTCCATTATTTTAACCTGTTCACTTCCCTTTTTGATCATGGTTCTTCTGCTATTTCTGTCTATTACAGGCAAAATTTGATTCTCACCTGAGTGTTTTACTTGTTTTTCTTATTAATGATGTAATTGCCTTCATTAAACCACTTTTTTCAATTCTAAACACAAGAGGCTCAATGGTTAAATTATATGGTTTCTAAAAAAATATGTTAATCTTGGCTATTCCCCGTTAACTCTGGGGTTGTTTCCCAAAACCCAAAGCACTGTGGAATATTTATGTTGGGGCACTTAGGTCCTCCTCTAGGATTAAACCCCCCGGCAAATTCTTTTAAAGTACTAGTGCTAGGCAAAAAAGGCAGCAGTTCCCAAAGTTTCTAAAAAGCCTCCCCCAACCTAGATTGAACCCAGGCCCTTCAGTTGCAAGTCAAATATTCTACCATTTCACAAAAAAAAAAAAATAAGTTTTAAAATTTGTATGAAAAATCACAAGGGGATTAAAATAATTATACAAAAACTGGGAAAAAAGTGCTACATTTTGGGGCAAAAAACATTTCATAGAAAACTTTTTTGCCCAACAATAAAGGCTGATGGATAATTTAAATTTTCGAGATAAAACTGTATCTAAATATGAGAACATTCTCCACATTGAGGTAAACAAATGAAATGGGAAAAAAAATGAAGATACAACAGACCAGCCCATCGGAAGGTAACAAGGTTTGAAGTTTGATAATGCAAAAAAACCAGTCCATCAAAAAAAACGTCCCAGACAGAACAGTATGTACAAAAGAATGACACACAAATGAGGGGAATGAATAAAAAAGGGTTTGGGGAAAAAGACGCCTGAGGGGGAAAAGAATTAAATAAGGACCAAACCAACAGAAAATAGAATATCGAAAAGTCACCATGAAGGAAACAGAAAAAGATAAAAAAAGCTTTTTTTTGGGGTTTGATATTATCTGTATAAATAAGTCCAATGGGGCCTAAGAGGGTTAGTGATAACAGCCAACCAAAAAAAATTTGGGTTTGGAAAAATTTGTTCTGTTTTGGGTCGGCACTCAACACCCCGAAAAATTAAGTTTGGTCGGTGGACCCCCGGGTTTCGTTCACCTCCCAAAACCGAAATTTTGTAAGGGATTTTCGTAAGGGGGAGGAAAAAACCTAATTTTGGAAAGGGTCCCCCCCCTGGACTCTAGGTCCAAATCCTTATCCGGGGCACTTCCCATGCCTGCTACCCCCTCCCCCTGCTACACTCCCCCCATGCCTCTCCTCCCTCCTGCCTGCTCACTCCCTGCATCATGCACCTCCCCGCATACCTGCTCACTCCCGCCCTCCTCCTGCCCGCCCTCCCTGCAACCCCTCTCCTCCCTGCCAAAATGTTACCTCCCCCACCCTCCCTCCCCTCCTGTTACCTCCTGCAACATGTTAATCCGGGGCATCCTGCTCACTCCCTCCCGCTACCCCCCCCTGCTCCTCCTGGGCCCGCTCACTCCCTGCATACCTGCCACTCCCTGCATCCTGCCACCCCCCTGCCCTGCTACACTCCTCATCCTGCACCCCCGCTACCCCTCACCCCCAACCTGCTACACTCCCTGCATGCATGCACCTCCCCCCCATGCCCCTCCCCCATGCATGTTCCTCCCTGCATGCATGCTACACTCCCCCGCATGCATGCTACACTCCCCGCCATCTCCTCCCTGCATGCATGCTACCTCCTCATGCATGCTCCTCCCTGCATGCATGCTACACTCCCTGCAGCATGCTACACCCCCCATGCTACCTCCCTGCTGCATGCTACCTCCCCCACGCCACCCTGCATGCATCTACACTCCTGCATGCTACACTCCCTGCATGCATGCTACACTCCTGCATGCATCTCACTCCCCGCATGCATGCTACCTCCCCATGCTTACCTCTTAAACTCCCTCGTGTTTCTCACTTTCACTATCATATTTTCTATTATTTCTTTCTTCATTTCTACAGTGTTCCTCACTTTCTTTACCAAAGAATGGCCCCTGGAAAACTTTTGGGCCCCATGGTAGCTTATTTAGTAGTCACACAATAATAAAGGCCAAAAACAATGTTGTTAATAAATGTTTTGTATAAACCCCGGGGGTGATGTTCCCCAAGGAAACAATGCAGACTGGGGAAATTGCGTGGGAGGTGCGTGGGTGGCGGGCCTCGGCCTTTTTTGGGCGGCACTGGTGGACAGGTCCCATGGGTGGCGAAAACTAAAACAATCAAAAAACTAAGACAAATTTTCCCTAAAAAAGGGGGAAAAACCCAAAAAAGGGAAAAACTGGGACAAGCGAAAACCAAAAGGGGTGACTGTAATTAGGTTAATGTAGCAACATTTTTTCCAATTCGATACTCGTTTTGTTCCAGCATGATACCATCAAAAAATTTGCTTATCCCCAAAAACGATATAAAAATTGGGTGATACCCACAAATACTCAATTTAACATGCTATGATATCACCAAATTTAGCCAATCCAATGATACTGATTCTTTGGCCATCCCTATTTTGATAGAAATGTTTTCAATAATTAACAAATGTTAAAAAAATGTCGAAAGATCTAATACTGTAAACAAAATAATGGTGAGAAAATTTTAAATTAATAACATCTAAATGCATCTTCCCTTGGTAAAAAAAAATTTGAGATGCTCCAGGCCAACAGCTAACATGGGGGGAGGTGTGCCCCGGGTTTGGGTCACGGAGTGAAAAATTTTTTCCATAGTGTGCTTCCCGCAAAACTTTATGGCTGGTTAATACATGTAAGTACTTTCTAACTGACCCTCATTTAAACACATCATACCCAAGACCGACCTGAAAATAAAAAAATTTTTGGTAACAAAAAGACACTAAATATCAAGATACTGAAAATTTTACAAAAAAAACACAAAAAAGTATCCATGAACCTCAAGTCAAAAGCATTATGTCTTCTATATTGTACCCCAAATGTTTATGAAAATTTCTAGGTGTATGTTTTCTTAAAAAACACTTTTAACCTACTTACTAAGTCACTGTTGTGGCATCATGTGATTCCTAAATGATGTTATCATTTGTGAAAATTTTGGTAACCAA
>WNWK01040997.1:0-16684 GCA_009830355.1 Cherax destructor
GAAGCGAACATTCCATCCTTGTCCGATCGTCGAGATGCACATTGCATTCGCTATTATGTTCGCTCATGACCTCCGCAATCCTTCCATGTATAGGATTGTTACAGATGTTAGTAGGCGCTTCTTATTTGTTCGTCGCCCTGCTTACTTCGCCCTTTTCTCTTCGTTCACATTCACTCGTGTCTTCCCTTCAGCTCCCACCTCTATATGTTCATGTGACATCCCCCTTTCCCTACCCTTGGGAAGTTCCTGCTGTCCGTGTCTGTTCTATTCCTCTACCTTGCGCGAAAGCCCAACTACCTACGGCGGTTCTCGCTTTTCTTTCTAGACCACTTCCGTTCATTCCCATGTCATCGCAGTATACACCGATGGTTCAAAGTCATCTGACGGCGCGGATTCGCAGCAGTGTTTCCGGACAGCGTTGTACGAGGGCATCTATTACCTCGGCTAGCATATTTACGGCTGAATTGTATGCCATTCTTGTGGCACTTATCCGTATTGCATCTATGCCTGAGTCACTCATTTGTGGTCGTTTCAGACTCCTTAGTGCTTTACAGGCTATCCGTAAAATTGATACACCTCACCCCTAGTTCTTCGTATCCACCTTTGGTTACGCCGTATCTTTAGCAAGCATAAAGATATTGTTTTTTGTTGGGTCCCTGGTCATGTTGACGACAGGGCAATGAACAGGCAGACACTGCTGCGCGGTCAGCAGTACATGACCTTCCAGTTTCATATAGAGGTGTTCCTTTCACGGACTATTTTGCGGTCATTGCTACCACCTTCGCACTCCGTTGGCAATAACGCTGGTCTGACCTGCTGAATAACAAACTTCATTCTATTAAACCGTTATAGGTTTCTGGCCTTCTTCTTGTCACCAATGTCGAGGTTGGGAGACTACACTCTCCCGTCTTCGCATCGGCCACACTCGCCTTACTCACGGGTATCTCATGGAGAGGCTCCTGCCCCTCTCTGTAGCATTGTCAGGTTCCAGTGTCTGTCGACATATCTTGTTGGACTGCCCACTCTATCAACGAGCACGCAGAATTTACCTCCAACGACGTCTTCGCTCTGCGGCCCTTTCTTTACCTTCCTTCTTGCAGATGGACCCTCCTTTAATCCTGACTCTCTCATTGACTTTTTGACAGAAACTGACTTACTACACAAACTCTGAAGATTATACCTCTAGCACCTCCTCAGTCCCTTGTACTCGATCTTTTGTTACCTCCACCCCTGCACTATCCTCCGTCATCTTGCACTCCATACCCTACTAATCGTCCATCTCCCTCTTACAACCCACTCTCCCTGCATCCTACAATAACCTGCAGCACTGTATAACCCCTGTGGTTTAGCGCTTCTATTTGATTATAATAATAATAGTAATGCCTTTGCGAATAACCATTCGGTTAACGCTAACTTTTTCACCTTGAGAAGGCTTATGACACAACTTGGAGATATAATATCTTGGCCCAGGCCCACTCCTTAGGCCTCCGAGGCAACCTACCATTCTTTCTTAAGGCCTTCTTAACTGACAGACATTTCCGGTCCGGGTTAGTAATGAACTCTCCCGAATTTGTCCAAGCTGAAGGTGTCCTCAGGGATGTTTCGAGCACAACACTCTTTCTGCTTGCTATAAATAATCTGGCATCTGTTCTCCCATCCAATATTTGGTCATCACTCTATGTGGATGACTTTGCTATAGCTTGTGCAGGTGCTGACTGTCACCTCATTGCAGTTTCTCCAGCATGCCATCAACCGGTTTCTGATTGGGCCACCACTCACGGGTTTAAATTTTCTAGTAGCAAAACTCATCAAATTACGTTTACCAGACGCTCAGTGGTCTCTGACCATCCATTGTACCTATACGGCTCACGTATCCAGAACGTGATATAATCAGGTTTCTCGGCCTCCTGTTCGACCGTCGATGTCCTGAAACCTCACATTACCTCTCTGAAGCCAACTTGTCACACCAGGCTGAACTTTCTTAAAACCTCGCACATCTTTCATGGGGGCTGATCGTAGAACCCTCCTTCGCCACATTCAGCCCTAATTTTGTCGAAACTCGATTATGGTGACCAGATATATTCTGCGGCCTCCCTGCTACTTTTCCATCCTTAATCCCACCCACCACCAGGGATTACGCTTATGCCTTGGTGCATTTCGCTCTTCCCGGTTGAGAGCCTCTATGTAGAAGCGAACATTCCATCCTTATCCGATCGTCGTGATGCACATTGCATTCGCTATTTTGTTCGTCTCATGACCTCCGCAATCCTTCCATGTATAGGATTGTTACAGATGTTAGTAGGCGTCTTTATTTGTTCGTCGCCCTGCTTACTTCGTCCCTTTTCTTCGTCTACATTCACTCCTTTCTTCCCTTCAGCTCCCACCTCTATATGTTCATGTGACATCTCCTTTCCCTACCCTTGGGAAGTTCCTGCTGTCCGTGTCTGTTCTATTCCTTTACCTTGCGCGAAAGCCCAACTACCTACGGCTCCTTCTCGCTCTTTCTTTCTAGACCACTTCCGTTTCATTCCCATGCCATCGCAGTATACACCGATGGTTCAAAGTCATCTGACGGCATCGGATTCGCAGCAGTGTTTCCGGGCAGCGTTGTACGAGGGCATCTATTACCTCGGCAGCATATTTACGGCTGAATTGTATGCCATTCTTGTGGCACTTATCCGTATTGCATCTATGCCTGAGTCACCATTTGTGGTCGTTTCAGACTCCCTTAGTGCTTTACAGGCTATCCGAAATTGATACACCTCACCCCCTAGTTCTTCGTAATCCACCTTTGGTTACGCCGTATCTTTAGCAAGCATAAAGAAAATTGTTTTTGTTGGCTCCTGGTCATGTTGACGTACAGGGCAATGAACAGGCAGACACTGCTGCGCGGTCAGCATACATGACCTTCTAGTTTCTATAGAGGTGTTCCTTTCACGGACTATTTTGCGGTCATTGCTACCCACCTTCGCACCTGGCAACAACGCTGGTCTGACCTGCTGAATAACAAACTTCATTCTATTAAACCGGTTATAGGTTTCTGGCCTTCTTCTTGTCACCAATGCCGAGGTTGGGAGACTACTTTCTCCCGTCTCGCATCGGGCCACACTCGCTCTTACTCACGGGTATCTCATGGAGAGGTGCCCTGCCCCTTTGTGAGCATTGTCAGGTCCCAGTGTCTGTTCGACATATCCTGTTGGACTGCCCCACTATCAACGAGCACGCAGAATTTACCTCCAACACGTCTCGCCTGCGGCCCTTCTTTACCTTCCCTTCTTGCAGATTGACCCTCCTTAATCCTGACTCTCTCATTGACTTTTTGACAGAAACTGACTTACTACACAAACTCTGAAGATTATACCTCTAGCACCTCCCTCAGTCCCTTGTACCTCGATCTCTTGCTACCCTCCACCCCTGCACTATCCACCGTCATCTTGCACTCCATACCCTACTAATCGTCCATCTCCTCTTACAACCCACTCTCCCTGCATCCTACAAACCTGCAGCGCTGTATAACCCCTGTGGTTTAGCGCTTTTATTTGATTATAATAATAATAATAATGTTAAATGTTGATGAAGACAGGGAGGCTGTGATTTCGTATAGGTATCCCTCATCATTCGCGAGGGTTAGGGGATCAAGAGCCACGTGAATGTTGAAAAATCGCAATGTTTGGTGCCCAATATATTGTAGGAAATATAATACAATACTGCTTCCTTAACCTATTGAACCATGAACAATCGTAAACACATATAAACATCTTAAAATAATGTACTATATACATGTTATTTTGACATGAGCTGGCTGTGGAGGGAGGCCTGTAATAGTATAATTATACAATAGTATTTTATAGTGTTGTGAAGTGTCATGGGGAATCAGTTACTGACACACTGCTGCTTCTCCTCTGCTGTAGCTCCGCCCACTTTGTAATGATGCCAAATGTTGAATTAAATATGTATACATTAGAACAAAAATGAAACTCCAACTTCATAACTTTATTTTAATTTGCATAACTCATATATTACAGAAAACAATAAAAAGTAAAATACACATACAACGCTTAAGCTTACAAAAATACATTAAATTCACCATCTAACATCGTTACAAGTGGGAGGAGCTATTGGAGGGAGGGAGGCGCAGTAACATTCAGTGTCTGGAGAGTCAGTCATGGGTGTTGGATGTTGTCCTTAGGCTAATAAATGTTGTGTAATTACACTAATATTAGTAATAAAGGTTATCTATCTACAGTAGAACGTCATTTAGCACGATAGTTACGTTCCTGAAAAGTCGTGTTAGATAATTTCGTGTTAAATAATTAAAAGAACTAATGGGAAAAATAGGGTTACGTTCTGAGAGTCCCCAAAAGCTAAACAAGTTTTTTTAGACTAACAGATCTTACAAAAATAAAAGTGAATATGTAATTGTAGTTCATTATCGTGATGTATTATGTTGTTTTTACTGCTTAAGACTACAAATGTAATAGAAATAATAGTATTTACCTTAAATTGTGGGTGCTGGTGTTTGGATGATTGTGAAGAGAGTGGAGAGTTATGCTGTGGCCCTACTGGGCTGAGGTGGATAGTAGAAGTTCTTGAACTGAAGTCGATGGTTGAACTGAGTGTCTAACTTTAAGTCAGTCAAGCCATTCAGTAAGTCAGTCAAGCCATTCAGTAAGTCAGTCAAGCCATTCAGTAAGTCAGTCAAGCCATTCAGTAAGTCAGTCAAGCCATTCAGTAAGTCAGTCAAGCCATTCAGTAAGTCAGTCAAGCCATTCAGTAAGTCAGTCAAGCCATTCAGTAAGTCAGTCAAGCCATTCAGTAAGTCAGTCAAGCCATTCAGTAAGTCAGTCAAGCCATTCAGTAAGTCAGTCAAGCCATTCAGTAAGTCAGTCAAGCCATTCAGTAAGTCAGTCAGCCATTCAGTAAGTCAGTCAAGCCATTCAGTAAGTCAGTCAAGCCTTTCAGTAAGTCAGTCAAGCCATTCAGTAAGTCAGTCAAGTCATTCAGTAAGTCAGTCAAGTCATTCAGTAAGTCAGTCTAGTCATTCAGTAAGTCAGTCAAGTCATTCAGTCATTCAGTAAGTCAGTCAAGTCATTCAGTAAGTCATTCAGTAAGTCAGTCAAGTCATTCAGCAAGTCAGTCAAGTCATTCAGTAAGTCAGTCAAGTCATTCAGTAAGTCAGTCAAGTCATTCAGTAAGTCAGTCAAGTCATTCAGTAGATCAGTCAAGTCATTCAGTAGGTCAGTCAAGTCATTCAGTAGGTCAGTCAAGTCATTCAGTAGGTCAGTCAAGTCATTCAGTAGGTCAGTCAAGTCATTCAGTAAGTCAGTCAAGTCATTCAGTAAGTCAGTCAAGTCATTCAGTAAGTCAGTCAAGTCATTCAGTCAGTCAGTCAAGTCATTCAGTCAGTCAGTCAAGTCATTCAGTCATTCAGTCAAGTCATTCAGTCAGTCAGTCAAGTCAGTCAGTCAGTCACACAAACTTATGTTTACATCTTTTCATGTGTACAAAGTAACACTTCATTACGGCCACGGGTTATGTCTTGTCTAATATCTTTGTTTTCTTCGTTAATTCAAGATCAAAACACAATTCACTCTTATTTTATTCTTCACAAACACAGCTGGCTTGTAGCCAGGACTTCTTGACGCGTAGAAATACGTGACGAATGCTAGGATGGTGGGGTCCGTGGTGGGTGGGTAAGGCGGGTGGTGTCTGCTGAACCACAACAAGAGTAGTAGTAACAAGACTGCTTGTGAGAATGGTTATTTGTTTTCCTTCCCACAAACTGTAAGTAAGTTTATTCAGGTATACACAGATACAGTTACGAAGATTATCATAATAGAGCATATGTGAGAGACCTAGGATAACCCAAAAGTCAGAGTGACAGTATTTCCATTGACTGACTTGGGTTATCCTAGGTTCTCTACACATATGCTGTATGTATGATAATGTATGTAACTGTACTCACCTAATTGTGGTTGCAGGGTCGAGACTCAGCTCCTGGTCCCGTGTATCTGAATAAACTTAGTTTGCAGGAAGGAAAACAACAAATTCCCTTTTCCTCAAAGCATGAGGATTCTTAGGCAGTAAATAACCATGCGCTCAAAATTTTTCCCTCCTGCCGAACTGTAATATCATCTTTACGTCGGTAAGATGATAATGTGTCGCAAATCTTAAATCGTGCAATACCGTAACGTGCAACATAATCTCGTCTAAATGACGTTCTACTGTATTACATTTATTCCAAATTGATATCAGAAACATGATAAATACCCTAGAACTGTAATAAGATGCTGAAATGAATAATATATGCCATATTATATGAGGTAACAGAGCAGGCAAGACGCCACCATATATGAGATGTTTACATCAGGGTAAACATGCCTAAATCACTTGTCGTAAGAACAAATGCAAAAATAGCATTTATTGTTTTAGAATAATAATAATTTATAATAATTGATCTGGAGCACTTTAAATGTTATCAGTATTTGGTAGCTGACATTTAGAGCACTCCACAGCAATTATTATTTATTATATATTATTATTATTTCCTACAATATATTGTAACAAAATAATAATATTAATAATAATAATAATTTATTATTTCCTACAATATAGTATGGAAATAATAATAATTATAATAATTAATAATAATTGCTGTGGAGTGCTCTAAATGTCAGCTACCAAATACTGATAACATTTAAAGTGCTCCAGATCAATTATTATAAATTATTATTATTCTAAAACAATAAATGCTATTTTTGCATTTGTTCTTACGACAAGAGTGATTTAGGCATGTTTACCCCGATGTAAACATCTCATATATGGTGGCGGTCTGCCTGCTCTGTTACCCCTCATATAATATGGCATATATTATTCATTTCAGCATCTTTATTAGTTCTAGGATATTTATCATGTTTCTGATATCAATTTGGAAAAAATGTAATAGATAGATAACCTTTATTTAGTACATTCATTACTTACTGCTTCCTTAACCTATTGAACCATGAGCAATCATAAAACGCATGAAAACATAGTAAAATATTGTACTATATAGTACTACATACATGTTATACTGTAGTTTAATAACAAATAATGAATGAAGAAAACACTCAGTGAGTGAGTGGTAGTAGGGACGCTCGGGTGGCGGGAAACTTAAATATGATTTGGTGGGTGGGAATTTGCCGGCTGGGAATTTGGCGGCCGGGAATTCGCGAATGTGTGAAGCCCACGAAAGTAGAAAACGCGAAAGTTGAGGGATACCTGTATAGGGCAAGGAGGAATAACGTCTCGTAGGAGTGTGGAAGAGCCAGTTGTGAGTGTGGGGGAAGTTTGTGAGGCAGTGGGTAGAATGAAAGGGGGTAAGGCAGCTGGGATTGATGGGATAAATGTAGAAATGTTAAAAGCAGGCGGAGATATAGTTTTGGAGTGGTTGGTGCTATTATTTAATACATGTATGGAAGAGGGTAAGGTACCTAGGGACTGGCAGAGAGCGTGTATTGTTCCTTTGTATAAAGGCAAAGGGGACAAAAGAGAGTGCAAAAATTATAGGGGAATAAGTCTGTTGAGTATACCAGGTAAAGTGTATGGTAGAGTTATTATTGAAAGAATTAAGAGTAAGACGGAGAGCAGATGAACAAGGTGGCTTTAGGAAAGGTAGGGGGTGTGTAGACCAAGTGTTTGCAGTAAAACATATAGGTGAACAGTATTTGGATAAGGGTAAAGAGGTTTTTGTGGCATTTATGGATCTGGAAAAGGCATATGATAGGGTGGATAGGGGGGCAATGTGGCAGATGTTGCAGGTGTATGACCCCTCAAGGGAGGTTCCTTGATGGTGGTGAGGGGCTCTTGATCTAGGGAATTGGATCTGTGCTCCAGTTCCCTGAATTGAGCCTGAATACCTTCCACTCCCTCCCCCCACATGCGCTGTATAATCCTACGGGTTTAGCGCTCCCCCATGATTATAATAATTATAATAATGCAGGTGTATGGAATAGGAGATAGGTTACTGAAAGCAGTGAAGAGCTTTTATGAGGATAGTGAGGCTCAGGTTAGAGTGTGTAGGAGAGGGGGAGATTATTTCTCGGTAAAAGTAGGCCTTAGACAAGGATGTGTGATGTCACCATGGTTGTTCAATATATTTATAGATGGGTTTGTAAGAGAAGTGAATGCGAGGGTCTTGGCAAGAGGTGTGGGGTTAAAAGACAAAGAATCAAATAAAAAGTGGGAGTTGTCACAGTTGCTTTTTGCTGATGACACTGTGCTTTTGGGAGATTCTGAAGAGAAGTTGCAGAGGTTGGTGGATGAATTTGGTAAGGTATGTAAAAGAAGAAAATTGAAAGTGAATATAGGAAAGAGTAAGGTGATGAGGATAACAAAAAGATTAGGTGACGAAAGATTGGATATCAGATCGGAGGAGGTGAATGTATTCAGATATTTGGGAGTGGACATGTCAGCAGATGGGTCTATGAAGGATGAGGTGAATCATAGAATTGATGAGGGAAAAGGGTGAGTGGTGCACTTCGGAGTCTGTGGAGACAAAGAACTTTGTCCATGGAAGTAAAGAGGGAATGTATGAGAGTATAGTTATACCAACACTCTTATATGGGTGTGAAGCATGGGCGATGAATGTTGCAATGAGGAGAAGGCTGGAGGCAGTGGAGATCATGTCTGAGGTCAATGTGTGGTGTGAATATAATGCAGAGAATTCGGAATTTGGAAATTAGGAGGAGGTGCGGGATTACCAAAACTATTATCCAGAGGGCTGAGGAGGGGTTGTTGAGGTGGTTCAGACATGTAGAGAGAATGGAACGAAATAGAATGACCTCGGAGTGTATAAATCTGTAGTGGAGGGAAGGCGGGGTAGGGGTCGCCCTAGGAAAGGTTGGAGGGAAGGGGTAAAAGAGGTTTTGGGTGCGAAGGGCTTGGATTTCCATCAAGCATGCGTGTGCGTATTTGATAGGAGTGAATGGAGACAAATGTTTTTTAATACTTGACGTGCTGTTGGAGTGTGAGCAAAGTAACATTTATGAAGGGATTCAGGGAAACCGGCAGGCCGGACTTGAGTCCTGGAGATGGGAAGTACAGTGTCTGCACTCTGAAGGAGGGGTGTTAATGTTGCAGTTTTATAACTGTAGTGTAAAGCACCCCTCTGGCAAGACAGTGATGGAGTGAATGATGATGAAAGTTTACTTTTTCGGGCGGCCACCCTGCCTTGGTGGGAATCGGCCGATGTGTTAATAAAAATAATTATTAGAAGCCATTTAGATAACCATAATTTGATTAATGATACTCAGCATGGATTCACAAGGGGCCATTCCTGCCTATCTAATTTATTAACCTTCTTCAGTAAAGCTTTTGAGGCTGTTGATCACGATAAAGAATTCGATATTGTTTATTTAGACTTTAGTAAGGCTTTTGATAGAGTACCGCACCAGAGACTGTTAAAGAAAGTGGCAGCTCATGGCATTGGGGTAAAAGTGCTGTCATGAATCGAGTCATGGCTCACCAATAGGAAGCAGAGTGTGTGCATAAATGGGGTTAAATCCGAGTGGGGACTTGTAACAAGTGGTGTTCCACAGGGATCAGTCTTAGGCCCATTGTTATTTATAATACAGTGGACCCCCGAGTTTCGTAAAAACTTCACTCCTGAAGTCTGCTCAAGTGCCATTACCGAACGAATTTACTCCCTTAAGGAAAAATTTCACGTAGGTTAGTCTATTTCAGACCCCCAAAAATACACTTCCACAAGAACTTACAAAATTATACTTACATAATTGCACGATTTCCGGGGTATTCGTTAACCGAGGGTCCACTGTATATATCAATGACCTGGACGAGGGAATTACTAGTGATATGAGCAAATTCGCCGACGACACGAAGATAGGTAGGATAATTGATTTAAACATAGATGTCATAGAACTTCAGGAAGATTTACACAAACTTAATTCGTGGTCAGAAAAGTGGCAGATGCAGTTCAATGTAGATAAATGCAAGGTACTGAAGCTCGGGAGTGTCCATAACGCAAGCACTTATAAGTTAAATAACGTAGAACTTAGCCATACAGATTGCGAGAAGGACTTGGGGGTGATGGTAAGCAGCAACCTTAAACCAAGACAGCAATGTCTAAGCGTACATAATAAGGCAAATAGATTACTGGGATTTATATCAAGAATTGTAAGCAACAGAAGTCCAGAGGTTATATTACAGCTTTATACATCATTAGTAAGGCCTCACCTAGATTACACAGCTCAGTTCTGGTCTCCATATTACAGAATGAACATAAATTCATTAGAAAACATTCAGCGTAGAATGACTAAATTAATACATAGCATTAGAAATCTTCCTTATGAAGAAAGATTGAAGACCCTTAAATTACATTCACTTGTAAGACGTAGAATGAGGGGAGACATGATCGAGGTATACAAGTGGGAAATGGGTATTAATAAAGGGGATATAAATAAGATCTTGAGGATATCTCTCCAAGAGAGAACCCGCAATAATGGATTCAAGTTAGATAAGTTTAGATGTAGAAAGGATATAGGAAAGTACGTATTGGTTTGGAAATAGGGTAGTTGATGAGTGGAACAGTTGCCTTGTAGGGGTATTGAAGCTAGGACCTTGGGTAGTTTCAAATTTAGGTTGGATAAATTCATGAGTGAGAGGGGTTGGATTTGAGTGGGACTCGCACATGAGTAAATAGAATTATCAAAGCTTATTTCTTGGGTAGCATTGAAAATTGGATTGATCAAATATTCTGTTAGTGGGACATATTGTGAAGGACTTGCCTAGTATGGGCCAACAGGCCTGCTGCAGTGTTCCTCCTTTCTTATGTTAAGTAAATTCGTTCGGTAATGGCACTTGAGCAGGCTTCTGGAATGAATTTTTTTCGTTAACCGGGGGTCCACTGTACTGTGTTATTACTGTGCTGTTCTGCTGTTATACTGTGTTATTACTGTGCTGTTCTGCTGTTATAATGTGTTATATTACTGTGCTGTTATACTGTGATATTATTGTGCTGTTCTGCTGTTATATAGTATTATTAATGTGCTGTTACACTGTTATTACTGTACTGTTTTGCTGTTATACTGTGTTATTACTGAGCTGTTCTGCTTATACTATGTTATTACTGGGAAGTTCTGCTGTTATACTGTGATATTACTATGATGTTCTGCTGTTATACTGTGTTATTACTGTGCTGTTCTGCTGTTATATATTATTACTGTGCCGTTCTGCTGTTACATAGTGTTACTACTGGGCTGTTTTGCTGTTATATAGTGTTATTACTGTGCTGTTCTGCTGTTATATAGTGTTATCACTGCTGCTGCTACTGTATTATTACCCACTTTCTGTGCTGTTACTGTGTAATTACCCACTTACTGTGCTGTTACTGTATAATTACCCACTTACTGTGCTGTTACTGTATAATTACCCACTTATTTAGACATGATACAAAGATGTACTACATAGTTCTAGGTATAAATGGGGTGTACATGCCAAAAGCCCCTAATATGCTGAGCATTGTGGGCATTCTTAAAATTAATTAACAGTAGACTAGATGGTAAAAATTATGGTTGATAATTTACAAAATAAGTATAATAATGTATTTGAGTTGTGAAATTTGAATATAAGTTGAACATAATAATTTATTAATTGCAGCAGTGCAATTAATTAAATCAGATCAGACAAATTAAAACAATTACAGTGGTCCCTCGGTTTTTGTGCATCTCCAAACTCGAACATTTATGTAAGTGCATTCTTGTAAGTGCTGTTGCAAGTGTATTTTTGGGGGTCTGAAATAGACTAACCTACGTGACATTATTTCTTAAGGAAGTAAATTCGTTTGGTAATGGCACTTGAGCAGCATTCTGGAACGAATTTTCGGCGAAAACCGAGGGACCACTGTAGTTGTATTGCAATTACAGTTTATATGTTCATTAGATGAGTTACAAAGAGTACAAGTGAGTGGATTATTTTATTTGTTAATGCTATAGAAACAGAGTTGGCTCAATATGCATTATTTATAACAGGTTTTTACATTTAAGTGATTAATCAACTTTGTTGATAATGTTAAATATTGTGCACTTAGGTTTGGGTGAGAAGGTTTTTTTTTAGCAGCGTTTTGAATTGAGGTAGAGGCAGGGTTTCTTTGGCAATCACAGGTAATGAATTCCAAATTTTTGGGCTTTTAACCCTTTCAGTGTCCGTGCCGTAGTTCTACAGCTTTGAGTTCAGGGTACAAACCGTTGTTCTACGTTATGAGCTCAGCTCACTCAAATAAGCTGTGAGTGGTAAATTTGGGCCTAAATATGAGAGAATACATCTATGTGGTAAGTGTGCACCACATAAAACAAATCCTGCAGCACACAGTGCATAATGAGAAAAAAAAAAACTGAAACCGTAATTTTCGATTAAAACAGTGACTTTCCAGTGTTTTTTCGTATATTTTTTATAGTTGTATTTGCGATTTCTTGTTCTAATTTGATAGAATGGAAGATATATTACAGATATAGAGATGATTTTGATTGGTTTTAGTACTAGAAATGGCTTGAAACTGAGCTCAAAATAGCAGAAATGTTAAATTTTTATAAATGTTCAAGAGTAAACAAATGACCTCATACGTCTAATACGCACCAGCTGGTGGGTCTAATATACATTCACAAATGTGGTGATATTATTTGTACAATTATTACAATATTGCATAACAGTAAATCTTCAATTTTTTGTTTTGAATAAAAATTCATCATGTGAATAAAAAATAAAAATGGAGTTCATTTGTAAAGATTGAAAACGTAACTAATGAACAGAGTAAATGTTAGTTTAGTGCCAGGAATGCCTGCATTGTTTATTCTGCACCCTATTTTGAAATTGGAATATTTTGAATTTTGAGTTAAATTAGCTAAATTACCAATTTCCAATCACTATTTTGTAGTTAAAACAGTTGACTGGGCAATTTCTTGTCCTCAATCGATAGAATAGAAGTAATACTAGTGAAATAGCTAAGAATTTGGTCGATTGGAATAATGTAATTGGCCTAAAAGGGGAGTCAAATTCGGCAAAATCGTCGATGCGTAAATATCGCTGACACATCAAAATTCGTGAGAGCATAATTTCGTCAATTTTCAATCAAATTTCGTACTTTTTGTTTTATTACCTTCAGAAAAAGATTCTCTACCATTTCATAAGAAAAAATAAGAATTTCTTTTTTTTAAATTCTTGGACACTGGTGCACCCCTTCCAAAAATGGCCTTGGACCCTGAAAGGGTTAATGTGCATTGAGTTTTTGCATAGTGTTAGATGGACATGGGGAACATCGAGGAGTGATCTGTGTCTTGTGTTATGGTCATGTGTCCTGTTAAGGTTGGTAAGAAGAAGTTTGAGTGGTGGGTTAATATTTGAGTTTAGTGTTCTATGTATGTAATAGGCACAGTAAAAAGTATGGATGTCTTGTATGGTGAGTAAGTTTAGATTTTTGAATATTTGTGGAGTATGTTGTCTGGAGTGTGAATTTATCATCATTCTGACTGCATCCTTTTGTTGTGTTATTAATGATCTGAGATGAATTATTGTTGTTGAGCCCCATACGCAGATTCCATAGGTGAGGTAGGGGTAAATGAGTGAGTGATATAGGGTAAGGAGTATAACGACGTGTTATGTGGGTCATTCTTGGTGAGCGGGTATGCAATGATAAACGTCTTCGGAAGCTTCTTACTTTATTTGTAATAAAGGGTGCGAGTAACAGGCTGCGTGTCTGTGGCCAAGGCCCAGGTGGGCTATGCCTTGCGAGGGAGAGAGGAGTAGGCCTTGTTCTCTGAGTGAAGGCAGCTGCGTGAGTGGGGGCAGGAACATGGTGGAGCAAAGTGACGTGGGTATAGGCCTACAGAGGGCAGCACAAGTATGGCGCGAAATATGAACTCAGCTGGCAGACAGCATGGGCTGTCTATGCAGACAGCAAGGCTGTCTACATCGCTTGGTCACGCTACCCATGGTCGACCCAACCATGAATGTCAGTAAAAAAAAACTCGGGTCTCTCTCTCGCAAGAACAGGTCACAGAACACGAAAGAAAAATACATATATACATAAACATATGGACATAGAAAAAACTTCCTCCAGAGAAGGAAGAAAAACGGTGTGCTCGTGGTCTAAGGCAGTGAGCGTGGATGCGCACTGCATACCTTCCGCGTCTGGATACATACTGCAACACGGAGACAAGCTGCTGCTGAGCTGTGACGTAACAGGGTCGGTCTCCTCTGGGATGAAGCAGACATCGTAGTAGTCACTGCAGGGGTTCACTCAACCTGGGGCACAACTGCTGGTGCCCTTGAGTGAGGCGTCTAGTAGTCGCAACAGGACAGGACTGGCAAGCGACTCAGGAGGATATTCGTCGAGTGGCTGTCGCTGGAGGTGTGCTGCTGGCGAGTGTAGAGGAGTCGTGACAGGGACGACGGCAAACATCTGAGGTCGTAACAGCATACACCTTACTGCAGTGAGTGGGCTAGCAGTCAAAGTGACATCATCTTCGTGGGCTGCTCACTGAAGCTGTGACATGAGGGTTGACAGTCGCCTGCCAACAGGCTTAACTGCGGCTTGGTGAGTGACATCTCTCGACAGTAGAAGTTACAGCAGAGGGCAGTGTAAGCGTCCCCAGACTGGACTGACGGTCTAGGAGGTGAAGTGGAACGGTCTCGAGAGAATTGTCACGGTACGATTCAGCAAAGGCATCTACGGCGACAATAAGGCTTTCATACAGGGCGCTCGAACGCCGAATGACGCCTGACTGACAAATGTCAGCTTCAAGGCGGGCGCGGGTCACACACCTGGGTGACAAAGTAACACACAGTGCTACATAGGACACCAGAAACTCAACATACTGCACATGTGGTACAACATAACTTACAGACGCTTTTCTGTGTAAAAATCAACTAAGCAATACTAACATGTGAGAACAATGACTGAGAGGAATAATTATTGAACACTCGACATATCTTCTCTCAAACTTCCAAAATAAGAAATAAAATGCTCTGAGAAACTACAGCACTCGGGACATCATATGGGTGATGTCAGGCGTGACGTCATGATGGATGTCATGGGGTGACATCGCAAGTGACATCAGGCAGCATCATGGTGACGTAGCAAGGTGATGTCCTGGAGTGACGTCGGCAGGGATGTCATGGGGTGACATTGCAAAGTGACATCAGCAGGTCGCGAGGAACGTCAGGCAACATCATGGTGACGTAGCCAGGTGACGTCCTGGAGTGACGTCGGCAGCATCGTGGTGACGTCAGTGCGGTTGATGTGGGCGCACACCACAGCGTGGCTTGCTGATCTGGCTTACCCCACATGGCGTGCTGATCACGTGGCTTGGTCACACGTGGTTTCGAGTGGCCTCGACACTCGGATACACAGTACTGGCAAGAATTCACAAGGAAATTCACAGAAAACAGCATAGAGGGAGTGGGCAGTGAGTGGTGTGAGTCGGCAGTGTGAGTGTTTGGGTGAGAGGCAAAGGACCCAGCCGTCCCCACCTACCCACAAACTCGGAGAGGAACACTCACACTAGACGCTGAAATCACCACAAACTCACCTCTATTATTTTATTTTTTTATTAACACATTGGCCGATTCCCACCAAGGCAGTGTGGCACGAAAAAAAAACTTTATCATCATTCACTCCATCACTGTCTTGCCAGAGGGGTGCTTTACACTACAGTTATAAAACTGCAACATTAACACCCCCCCCTTCAGGTGCCGGCACTGTACTTCCATCTCCAGAACTCAAGTCCGCCTGCGTTTCCTGAATCCTTCATAAATGTTACTTTGCTCACACTCCAACAGCACGTCAAGTATTAAAAACCATATGCCTCCATTCACTCCATCAAATACGCTCCACATGCTTGCTGGAAGTCAAGCCCTCGCACACAAAACTTCCTTTACCCCTACCTCCAACCTTTCCTAGGCCGACCCTACCCCGCCTTCCTTCCATAACAGATTTATACACTCTCGGGTCACTCTGTCTCGTTCCATTCTCTCTATGTCCAAACCACCTCAACAACCCTCCTCAGCTCTCTGGACAATCGTTTTGTAATCCCGCACCTCCTCCTAATTTCCAAACTCCCAATTCTCTGCATTATATTCACACACACGACCTCAGACACGACATCTCCACTGCCTCCAGCCTTCTCCCTCGTTGCAACATTCATCACCCATGCTTCCACCCATATAAGAGCGTTGGTATAACTATCTCTCATACATTCCCCTTTACTTCTATGGACAAAGTTCTTGTCTCCACAGACTCAAGTGCTCCACTCACCCTTTTCCCCTCATCAATTCTATGATTCACTCCATCCTTCATAGACCCATCTGCTGACATGTCCACTCCCAAATATCTGAATACATTCCCTCCTCCATACTCTCTCCCTCCAATCTGATATCCAATCTTTCGTCACCTATTCTTTTTGTTATCCTCATCACCTTACTCTTTCCTATATTCACTTTCAATTTTCTTCTTTTCACACCCTACCAAATTCATCCACCAACCTCTGCAACTTCTCTTCAGAATCTCCCAAAGCACAGTGTCATCAGCAAAAAGCACTGTGACAACTCCCACTTTGTATTTGCTTCTTTATCTTTTAGTCCCACACCTCTTGCCAAGACCCCAAATTCCTCTCTTCACCCCATCTATAAATAT
>WNWK01040998.1:0-16683 GCA_009830355.1 Cherax destructor
GAACAAGCGATTTGAAGAGAATCATGGGCTTGGCATCCCTAGTTTCAAAGGTTCTCCTTATCCACCCTATCATTTTCCTAGCAGCTGTGGTAGATACGGGAGGCCCTCCACATTCATAAGGGTTAGGGGATCAAGAACCTCGTGAATGTTTGGTGCGCAAATATGATGTAGGGAAATATAATACTGTACTGTAGTGTTCGCGAATGTTTTGATGCGCAAATATATCATCGTAGGAAAATATAATAATAGCATTTACTCAGCCTAACAATACTGTTTCCTTAACCTGTTGAACCACGAACAATCATAAAACACATGAAAACATCGTAAAATATTGTATATACATGTTACGGTTTAATAACAAATGATGAATACCTGGAGTATACCTGGAGAGGGTTCCGGGGGTCAACATGAGGCCTGTGCCCAGGCCTCATGGTGGATCAAGACCTGATCAACCAGGCTGTTACTGTTGGCCGCATGCAAACCAACGTACGAACTACAGCCCGGCTAGTCAAGTACTGACTTTATGTGCTTGTCCAGTGCCTGCTTGAAGACAGCTAGGGGTCTATTGGTAATCCCCCTTAGGTATGCTGGGAGGCAGTTGAACAGTCTTGGACCCCTGACACTTATTGTGTTGTCTCTTATCGTGCTAGTGGCATCCCTGCTTTTCATTGAGGGGATGTTGCATCTCCTGCCGAGTCTTTTGCTTTCATAGGAAGTGATTTTCGTGTGCAAGTTTAGTTAGGCTGCAATGTTTGCAAGAAATATGAACCTCCCCATCTCGCGAATGGCAATTCAGAGTTGCCCTTTGGCCCATGTGTCCTTTTGTGCCCTTAGCAAAAGTGAGAGAGAGGGACTTATCTAATCCCAGCTGAAGGGGGTTGCCTGCTACCCAAGGGGCTTCCAAAACCCCAGGGGGCGTTTAAGTCCCCAGGGGGCATCCATGTCCCTGAGTTGGAGAAATTTTTTTTTTTTCTCCACAGTGGAGTGGGGCTATGTCTATTGTTTTTAGTGACTGTGGGATGACCCCTGTGTCCATGCTCCCTCTCCAAAAGCACATGAAAGGGGTTTCTTGCAGTTGTTGATGAACACGGAGATCCACGAGTCTGGGCTGGGGCAGAGTGCATGGCTATGTCATTTATTTTCTTGTGGTGTTATGACGATATTGAGACCCCAGATTGGGCCACAATGTATATACATGTTTATATGATTTATGATGTATATTTTCCTTTTCTTATAATTTTATATTGCTAATCCATTAACAAAAGGCACCAATATGAAAAACAATACAGAAGGGGTCTAATAACCAGAGAACAATCCAAACGCTACTCATCAATCCTTACTAGCCTGATAAGAAGATAAAAAAAATTGTATTATGAGAACAGACTCCAGAACATAAAAGGTGATATGAAAAAGACCTGGAAGACCCTATCTGCAATTCTAGGAAATAATAAGATAGCGAAAAACAACACCATCAAATTATCAAGAGCAGATGAACCCCTACTCTCACCTACTGAGACAGCAAACAGACTTAATGTTTTCTTCTCCACCATAGGAAAGAATCTAGCGAGTAAAATCCCAAGCTCAAACACCCGTCCAACAGACTACCTCACCAACACCTACCCTAATACGCTATTCCTAGCTCCTACCAACCCAATTGAAGTCTCGCTCATAATCAACACCCTTAAAAACAAGGCAGGAGACATAAACAGCTTACCAACTTTTATGTACAAAAAAGCTTCACAGGTACTGTCACCAATTATAGCAACACTATTCAATAAATCCATTGAAGCCTCTACCTTTCCATCAATTCTCAAAATAGCTAGGGTCACCCCGATCCACAAAGGTGATCAAACAGACCTGAATAATTATAGACCAATTTCTAATTTACCATTGCTTTCTAAAATCTTCGAAAAATTAATTCATAGACAAATCTATTCCTACCTCGTCTCACACAATGTACTCAACCCCTGCCAATTTGGATTCAGGACAAACAAGAGCACAAACGATGCTATTATGCACATGTTGGAGTTAATATATACAGCACTTGAGAAAAAAGAAGTCCCACTGGGAATCTTCATTGATCTACGCAAAGCTTTTGATACAGTCGACCATGATTTACTGCTCACAAAATTAGCACACTATGGTATAAGGGGGCACCCACTCAACTACCTAAAGTAATACCTCACCAACAGAAGCCAATACGTATACACAAATGGAGCGAACTCTTCCACACAACAAATTACAGTCGGAGTCCCTCAAGGAAGTGTCCTGGGGCCACTCCTATTCCTCATTTACATAAATGACCTACCGAATGCATCACAACTACTCAAACCCATTTTATTTGCAGATGACACAACATATGTCTTCTCTCACCCAAATCCAGTTATACTGGCCAACACTGTTAATGCCGAATTACAGAAAATATCAACATGGATGACGACTAACAAGCTTACTCTCAATACTGACAAGACCTACTTCATACAGTTTGGAAGCAAAGCCACAAATGTTCCACTTAACATAACACTCAATGGTACACCCATCACAAGACTCACAGAGGGAAAATTCCTAGGAATCCACCTTGACAGTAGCCTTAAATTCCAAACACATATACAACAAATTTCCAAGAAAATCTCGAAGAGAGTAGGCATATTATCAAAGATACGCTATTATGTACCTCAATCAGCTCTCCTTGCACTATATCATTCACTTATCTACCCGTATCTCACCTATGGAATCTGTGCATGGGGATCAACAACGTTAAATCACCTTAGACCACTCATAACACAACAAAAGGCCGCAGTCAGAATGATAACAAATTCCCACTCTAGACAGCATACTCCACCAATATTCAAAAATCTCAAACTACTCACCGTAAAGAACATTCATACTTACTCTTGTGCCTACTACATATATAAAACTTTACACTCTAATATAAACCCTCTGCTCAAAATTCTCCTCACCAACTTTAATAGGACCCATGACCACAACACAAGACACAGATCACTTTTTGATATACCCTGTGTTCATATCAACCTATGTAAAAATTCCATGCACATAAAGGGCCCCAGAATCTGGAATTCATTACCAGTAAATATTAAGATAATCTTGTCTGAAAATCAATTTAAGACTCAACTCAAAAACCACCTACTCATCCAAAACTAAATGATCTTACTATAAACTACTTTGAAAAATGCTCATTATTACTTTCCTATACGATAATCTCAATTTTTAATAATATGTTACTATTATGTTACCCCCTACTCATATTATAAGTTAATGTCAAAAATGCTCAATGTTATTTTCCTTAAGATAATCTCAATTCCATATTATCATTCCAGAATCTTAACACCTGTAACAATCTAATATCATTATATAATAATTTAAACAGTAAAATTTCATCATATTGTAATTTTGAAAATAATTTTTAACTAGAATAAACTCAATAAATTTCTCTAATATTAAGTACATAGTCTTTAAGGACTAGAATAAGCTGCCCCTAATGCCATGGCATGTCAGTGGCTCTCCTTGCACTCAATTTACATTGTAACTACCGATACCTATGTAATCTGCAATCTGCAATGAAATAAAATTTGTTTGTTTGTTTGTTTGATAATAGCTAAATCGTTAATATCTTGCTTTATATTATTATTTGACTTAGCTATTTTAATTAGGTAGGATGTAACATTACATATTGTGCTCAAGTGTGTTGTAGCTGCCCGGGAGTTGGCAAACTACCGCTTACGACACTTCGCTTGTTATACTGCCGGTGTCTAGTTTCTGGTAGTCAGTCGGTGGCTTGACCACACCTGAGGTGGGAGACTGCGTCTCCTTCCTCCACCTCTCTGCTCTGCTGACCATCGTTGAGACAACACCTCTCTCCTCTGTCTGCTTGTTTTCTCGTCATTTAGACTCTGGTAGAGTATGTATTCGGTGGTGAGACGAAACATACTTCTCTGGACTCTGTGTAACTCTGTTCACAGAGAATAGTCTAGACAGTGATTTTCGATGTTGTACTGGGTTGTGTGTCACATTGACACTGAGATAACTCAGGTCTCTAGCTATAGCTCTTGACCTAATTTGCTAAGGCATCTGTGCTCCGTCACAGTCTGGGATTTTTATGCTGAACCTAGATTCAGTAGTAAGGGAGTTTTGTGACTATTTTGGAGGATCTGTTGATGATCCCCAGTTAGGGTCGATTTTCTATCTCCTTGTTCCTGACGCTGTGTTACTGTTGCTTATTATATTGCTGTTCTGCGAATTGGTCATTTTACTGTTCAATCAAGTTGTTCTGATTGTCAGTGTGTTAGAGAAGCTAGCTTATGAGAAGACGTTCAGTCTGACACTGGTTGAGTAGTCTTAACGAGTCACCTGGAACACTCACACACATCTACACATTTGTATATATATTAGTAATTGCTGACTTTGTACCAGATGGTACATAAGAACCAGATATATGTGCCTTCAGCACAGTCTTATTGTTTATGAGAGCAGTGTAGGAGCTAACCTCCTAATTAATATCTTTAACATATTTATATTTGATTTACTTTGCTACCCTAGATTTTCTCACTTTGATAATAAACATTTTAAATATATTTCTTTGGTTAGTATCCTCTCAGTTGGGATCCAATGGTGATATTGATATGTCGGATAACTGGACCAGGATACTGACTTTGTTGCAAAAGCCCAGTAACAGGCTGGATGCTAGAAGGACAATTCTTTCTAGTGTTCACTGGAGGTGTCTATTGCTAATAGATATCGTGTCATTTTGTAACAGACGATATCAGAGATTTTTTACTTAACCAAATTTTGAGTCTTGGTCATAAAAAAAATCGTTTAGATTACCAACTCTTAGCCTGGTTAACGGCTCACTAAAGGCCGAGTCATATTTGGACCAGTATCTCACTCATTTCCTTCCCGTCATCTGTATAAGTCCCATTTTACATAATAAAAGAAGTATTTTGGGTTTCTTTCATTTTCATTTATGGCTTTAAGTTCTTCCGGAGTTTCTTGTTTGATTCCTTAAGCTTAAGTTCGATATTTGCTATTTTTCCAACCAGTGCCTCTTTTCATATTTCATATATACTGGCCCCTCAGCAGCTCTGTGATTCTTCACCTTCACCTGTATAATGAGCATCTCTCTTTCTAGCTCACATCTCCTCTTTTTTCTTAAAGGAATGTGCCTTGAGCATACCTCAAGTGCCACAGAGTTTATTCTTTCATGGCAAAGGTCCAGATCCGTGTTGTTTAGGTTGTTTAGGATATCGTCCCAGTTTGTTTCATTTAGGACATGGTTGATTTGATCCCACTGTATGTTTCTGTTATTGAAGTTGAATTTGGTGAAGACACCCTCATAACTGATCACCTTGTGCTGGTCTGGTCAGGAGCCCTGCGCATGTATGTCTGTACCTCTATTATGTTGTGATCTAAGCATATTGTCTTTGATACTCTTATATTTCATATCAAATCATCATTATTAGTGAAGATGAGGTCCAGTGTATTTTCCAGTCTTGTTGGCTCCACTATTTGCTGGTTTAAGGTGTGTGAATTTTTATCTGAGTTGCCTCTTGGGGGTTATCTCTGCTAAAAAATTTGCTACATTCCTCCCTTTTAGGTGTCTTAAGTTGAAATCACCCAGTAGCAAAATGTTTGGGGCAGGAGTTGGGAGATTTTCCAGATAGTGGTCAATTTTCAAAAGCTGTTCCTGGAATTGTTGGGACGCTGCATCAGGAGGCTTGTATACAACCACAACGACAAGGTTTTGTATTTCAGTTTTTAACACCAAAACTTCAACTACATCGTTTGAGATGTTTAGTAGTTCCGAGCAGATGAGCAACTCTCTGACAAACAGGCCAATCCTCCCCTTGTTGCTTGTTTACTCTGTCGCATCTGAATATGTTATAACCTGGGATTCATATTTCGTTGTCAAAGTGATTCTTTATATGGGTCTCTGTGAAAGCCGCAAACATTGCATTTGACTCTTGTGAGCAGTCCACTGATGAAAGGCATTTTGTTGTTTTTTGATGGCTTTAGACCCTATAGATTTGCAAAGATAAATGTCGCCATATTGATGGTATGTAGGGAGGCTTTGTTTGCTGGCACCAATATCTATTGCTAGGAAGTGGAGGCCACTCCATTCCAGAAGCGTTCCGAGGTGGTGTAAGATTTTTGTCATTTCTTGCCAGCTTTTTTTTTCTTCTTGGCATTAAAAAACCTGTCTCTGGAGTGGTTGTGGCTTCCCTGGTTTGTTTCCCATGGTGTGAGTGATCTGTATCTTGTCCCCTTTAGAAGGTGTGCCTGACAGTATGTGTTGTATCATTTTCTTTCATGGACTGACGAGATGTATTTTTTTGGGATGGTCAAAGTCGCACGTCCCACCGGCTTTGTAACTTGTGAGTTCATTACCTTTGTAACTTGTGAGTTCATTACCTTTGTAACTTGCTCAGCTATCAAAACTTTGGTGTCCAGTCCCTGGACCCATTATGTACCTCTGTCTTTTGACTGGTAAATTAGACACATATGCAACACTTGGGTATCTTTATTGAGGAAACGTTTCGCCACACAGTGGCTTCATCAGTCCATACAAAGGAGAATCTGAAGAACAGGAGGAGTCGATGTTGTCAGTCCATCAATCTTGAATTTACCCAAGTGTTGCATATGTGTCTAATTTACCAACTCGTCGGTTCTCTGAACCATTCATCTATAATCTTTTGACTACCGCCCACAGGATGGGTATGGGGTGCATAATAAAGATCTCAAACTAACAACCACCGGTTTTCCCAAATATTCCATGCCTTCAGATACCCGAGGCATAGAATTTTCATGGATTTGATTTCAGTTTGCCTGAATTTTTTGAGGCTTCATTCCCTAGTGATACATTTTTTTCTGACTCCCCGCTGTCTACATCCCTCAGCATATATATATATATACACTGAAATATATACCCCCTCGATGTATAAATGTGAACGTGCTTATGGATATCTGTGGGATCGAGCAGCGACTGAAATACGTCTTCTTTCATAGATTGATCAATTTCATTCTGTCGGAAGTAAATTGATTTCGGTACACATACACAATACAATAATCATCCGTAATAATATGTGTGCAACTTAGGATAACCCCAAAAAGTTAGTGACATATTTAATTGGAATTGTTGCAGTATGCTGTCTAGGCCAACAATTATGTGACATTTAAATTTTTTTTAAAAGAATTATGTCTTAGTGTTGCCTTGTAACTTTTTTTTTTTTTTTTTTTTTGGGGGGGGGAGAATTCATGTCTACGTGACCCTTTATATGCCTCGGTAATCTTCTGACTGCCGCCCACACCATGGGTATGGGGGTGCGAGGCCTGGTCATGGGACGAGCCTAGGGGGCGTTGACCCCCGGAACACCTCCAGATCTCTGATTAAGTATATGACACCTTTAGCACATCCTACCCTGCAGCGCTGTATGACCCTAGTGGGTTTAGCGCTTAGTTGTGATTGTAATATTAATAATAATAATAATCCAACTGCCTAATAAAATAAATCATAACAGCTGATTGTAAGTCGGCACAAATGATGACAAACGCTTCATATTTACGATTCATTCATTATAACTATTAACTTTGTTTAAGTACAGGTACGCATAAGTACAATTATCATATGTGTAAATTACCTAGGATAACCCAAAAGAGTCAGTGATTTATTTCCACTTGGGTCCTTGTTAGCATTCGCTTTTATAGTTGTGTTTAAGAGCCTGGTATATCTACATGACTTAGTTGTTTAAGTGTAGCAGTGTGATGGCTGCTCATAGCTGTAGCAGTGTCTACAACCTGTGTCGTCATTATGTACCAGCACATGCAGTGAGCCAGGGGTCAGTGTGGCTGCCAACTACCAATACCTTTCCTCCATTTTTTCTTTAATTTAATACAAACGTTTATTTTTTTTACAATGGTCTTGTGTGCGTATTGGTGATACTGACACACACACACATGTAAATATAGTACATTGTGTGTTTTAGCCTAGGACAAACTAATAGTCAAAGTGACTTATTTACAGTGGCGTGGATTGTGAGACATTATTGACACAGGCGACCACTGGACTCTTATCAAAATAAAGATAAAGCACGTTCCAGACACCTTAGTCTACACCAGTGTGTATATATATATATATATATATATATATATATATATATATATATATATATATATATATATATATATATATATATATATATATAAACGAAAGTCTGTAATTGTTTTTACATGATGGTGGGATTGCTGGTGTCTTTTTTTCTGTCTCATAAACATGCAAGATTTCAGGTATGTCTTGTTACTTCTACTTACACTTAGGTCACACTACACATTCATGACAAGCATATATATATACACACCCTCTGGGTTTTCTTCTATTTTCTTACTATTTCTTGTTCTTATTTCCTCTTATCTCCATGGGGAAGTGGAACAGAATTCTTCCTCCGTAAGCCATGCGTGTCGTAAGAGGCGACTAAAATGCTGGGAGCAAGGGGCTAGTAACCCCTTCTCCTGTATATATTACTAAATGTAAAAGGAGAAACTTTCGTTTTTCCTTTTGGGCCACCCTGCCTCGGTGGGAAACGGCCGACGTGTTGAAAGAAAGAGATATATATATATATATATATATATATATATATATATATATATATATATATATATATATATATATATATATATATATATATATATATATATATATATATATATACATAACAATGAAACCACGATACAAGTGGTTTTGAATCATTTACCAAACTGTGGCAGGCCAGGATTCGACCCCACGACACATTGTCCCACCTTACGAGGCCACACAATGTACATGTCACCTTACCAACTGAGCCATCGATCCTACAAACAACATTAGCCTGGCAAACTAGGCTTGTTTCATGTTGCGAGAACACTTGTGGCGGTTGTATGCGAGAGCTTTAGTCACCAGGCCACCTGCAAGTAATTTGGGTGAGGTAAGTGGGACTTAAGTCACAGCAGGTCGTCAAACTGTCGCTCACTCGATACCCACTCTCTACCACTAACAAAAAGCTAGACCTGACATTAAATTAATAATTATAATATTAAAACCAGCTACTCTGGTAAATTAAAGTTGTGTGGACTCTATATAATTAGGCTTGCTGGGTACACAGAATATAATTATTATACATAAATTATTAGTGTTATTAGAAAGGAAATTCGTATTACTATTTACCATTTATCACAGGAAGACACTTAATGTTGATGGAACACACCCTAACCTTACCCTAGCAGCTAGGATTTACGATGGCTAATGCAAAAACTACTGTACATTATGGGTAAGCGTCACTTAGCTAAAGTGTGTTGCTGGGAGAATTGGTGTCCTCTATTTTCCGTAATGGTTGATGAATTGTAAGGGTTTTCCACACTATTTTTCAGCAGGAAATCATGGATTGAGGCCGATATACACCAATTGACCTTTTTTGAACGCCTGATTACATTGCGCAATTCAGTCTAGTGTTCACACATTAAATTTAATATGGCTGTTCTGCCCCCCCCCCACTCGAAATTTCTTGAAGGGTCCAAATAGCATCACATTTTAATACACAATTATTATATTATTCATTTATATGTCTTAAGTTTAGGAAATTATGTAAAAAAATTCCACAAGCTATAACTCTACCTCTGCAACCACAAATAGGTAAGAACACACACACACACAAACACAAAACAGCCCCGGTGGCCTGGTGGCTAAAGCTCTCGCTTCACGCACGGAGGGCCCGGGTTCAATTCCCGGTGGGGCGAAAACATTTCGAAGTGTTTCCTTACACACACACACACACACACCCTGTTTGCAGATGATGTGAAGTTGATGAGAAGAATTCAATCAGACGAGGACCAGGCAGAACTACAAAGGGATCTGGACAGGCTGCAGGCCTGGTCCAGCAATTGGCTCCTGGAGTTTAACCCCACCAAGTGCAAAATCATGAAGATTGGGGAAGGGCAAAGAAGACCGCAGATGGAGTACAGTCTAGGGGGGCCAGAGACTACAAACCTCAATCAAGGAAAAAGATCTTGGGGTGAGTATAACACCAGGCACATCTCCTGAGGCGCACATCAACCAAATAACTGCTGCAGCATACGGGCGCCTAGCAAACCTAAGAACAGCATTTCGACATCTCAATAAGGAATTGTTCAGGACCCTGTACACTGTGTACGTTAGGCCCATATTGGAGTATGCAGCGCCAGTTTGGAACCCACCTAGCCAAGCACATAAAGAAACTAAAGTGCAAAGGTTTGCAACAAGACTAGTCCCGGAGCTAAGGGGTATGTCCTACGAGGAGAGGTTAAGGGAAATCGACCTGACGACACTGGAGGACAGGAGAGATAGGAGGACATGATAATGACATAAAATACTGAGAGGAATTGACAAGGTGGACAGAGACAGAATGTTCCAGAGATGGGACACAGCAACAAGGGGACACAGTTGGAAGTTGAAGACTCAGATGAATCACAGGGATGTTAGGAAGTATTTCTTCGGTCACAGAGTGGTCAGGAAGTGGAATAGCTTGGAAAGTGATGTAGTGGAGGCAGGATCCATTCATAATAATAATAATATAATATCTTTATTTACTACAAGTACATGTACATGGTATACAGGCCTAGCTGACATCAGTGACATACTACTATATAGAAAGCCGCTTGTTATGCAGAGCATTTCGGGCAGATTAGATCAATGTCCTAGGATGCGACCCACACCAGTCGACTAACACCCAGGTACCCATTTTACTGATGGGGAACATAGACAACAGGTGTAAAGAAACACGCCCAATGTTTCTGCACTGGCTGGGAATCGAACCCAGCCCCTCGCCGTGTGAAGCGAGAGCTTTAGCCACCAGGCCAGACCAGACCAGACCAGAAGAGGTATGATAAAGCTCATGGCGCAGGAAGAGTGACCCAGTAGAGGCCAGTGAAGAGGCGGGGCTATGACTCGACCCCTGCAACCACAACTAGGTGAGTACACACATACACACACACACACGCACACACGCACACACACACACACACGCACACACACACACACGCACACACACACACACACCTAGCCAAGGAGCTGAGTCTCGACCCCTGCAACCACAATTAGGTGAGTATACACACGCACACACACACACACACACACAGTTAACATGCACATGCACACACGCAGTTCAGATATTGAGGTCATCACATATAAGAGGCCCCTTGGAGCTAGCGATCACGTGGTTCTGAGCTTTGAATACATAGTAGAGTTACAAGTGGAGAGGGTAACAGGAGCTGAATGGGAAAAGCCGAACTATAAAAGGGGGGACTACACGGGTATGAGGAACTTCCTGCAGGAGGTTCAGTGGGACAGAGAATTGGTAGGAAAGTCAGTAAACGAAATGATGGAATACATAACAACAAAATGCAAGGAGGCAGAGGAACGGTTTGTTCCCAAGGGCAACAGAAATAATCAGAAGACCAGAACGAGCCCTTGGTTTACCCGAAGGCAAAGACTAAGTGCACTAATGAATGGAAAAAGTACAGAAGGCAAAGGACCTATTAAATTAAGAAGATTAGTTGAAGAGCCAGAAACGAGTATGCACAGATAAGGAGGGAGGCCCAACGACAGTACGAAAACAACATAGCATCGAAAGTCAAGTCTGACCCGAAACTGCTGTATAGCCACATTAGGAGGAAGACAACAGTCAAAGACCAGTTGATCAGGCTGAGGAAAGAAGGTGGGGAACTCACAAGAAACGATCAAGAGGTATGTGAGGAGCTCAACATGAGATTTAAGGAAGTATTTACAGTGGAGACAGAAGGGACCCTGGGAAGACAGAACAGAGGGGTACTCCAACAAGGGATATACCAACAAGTGCTGGATGAAATACACACAACCGAGGAGGAGGTGAAGAAGCTGCTAAGTGACCTTGATATCTCAAAGGAGGTGGGACCGGACAACATCTCTCTGTGGGTTCTTAGAGAGGGAGCAGAGATGCTGTGTGTGCCACTAACCACAATTTTCAACACATCCCTTGAAACTAGGCAACTACCTGAGGTGTGGAAGACGGCAAATGTAGTCCCCATCTTCAAGAAAGGAGACAGAAACGAGGCACTAAAATATAGACCAGCGTCACTGACGTGTATAGTATGCAAAGTCATGGAGAAGATTATCAGAAGAAGAGTGGTAGAGCACCTGGAATGGAACAAGATTTTAAACGACAACCAGGACGGATTCATGGAAGGCAAATCCTGTGTCACAAACCTACTAGAGTTTTATGACAAGATAACAGAAGTAAGACACGAGAGAGAGAGAGAGGGGTGGGTTGATTGCATTTTCTTGGACTGCAAGAAGGATTTCGACACAGTTCCTCACAAGAGATCAGTGCAGAAGCTAGAGGATCAGGCACGTATAACGGGAAGGGCACTGCAGTGGGTGAGAAAATACCTGACAGGGAGGCAAAAACGAGTCATGGTACGTGATGAGGTATCACAGTGGGCGCCTGTGACGAGCAGGGTCCCACAGGGGTCAGTCCTAGGACCAGTGCTATTTTTGGTATATGTAAATGACATGACGGAAGGGATAGACTCAGCAGTGTCCCTGTTTGTAGATGATGTGAAGTTAATGAGGAGAATTAAATCAGATGAGGATCAGGCAGGACTACAAAGAGACCTGGACAGGCTGGACGATTGGTCCACCAACTGGCTCCTCGAATTTAACCCCACCAAATGCAAAGTCATGATACCTCAGTAAGGAATCGTTCAAGACTCTGTACACCTTGTACGTCAGGCCCATACTGGAGTATGCAGCACCAGTGTCGTGTGGGATTCTTGACGATGGATTTGGTAATAAACAAATGCAGCTTGGTTGGTAACTTATATTAGTGGAAATATATGGGGAGCACTCAGAGCCTGTGTCGCCTTGCCTGTTTCCTCTCTACTCTCTAGACTTGAACTGACGCTAGTGGGCTAGGACGCTCATGGCATTCGAAGGATGACCCTTGACACAACTTCATCAGCAGAAAGGCTAGTAATGGACAGTGATCACGTGAAAGGCTTGTGACTCCTAACGGTTGGTAAGTTATAATTACTACTACTGAACATAAGTACTACTACTGAACTACTACTGACACCAGTTTGGAACCCACACCTGGTCAAGCACGTCAAGAAATTAGAGAAAGTGCAAAGGTTTGCAACAAGGCTAGTTCCAGAACTAAGGGAAATGTCCTACGAAGAAAGATTAAGGGAAATCGGCCTGATGCCACTGGAGGACAGGAGGGTTAGGGAAGACATGATAACGACATACAAAATACTGCGAGGAATGGATAAGGTGGACAGAGACAGGATGTTCCAGACGTGGAACACAAAAACAAGGGGTCACAATTGGAAGCTGAAGACTCAGATGAGTTAAAGGGATCTTAGAAAGTATTTCTTCTCGGTCATAGAGTTGTCAGGAAGTGGAATAGTCTGGCAAGTGATGTAGTGGAGACAGGAACCATACATAGTTTTAAGACGAGGTATTATAAAGCTCATGGAGCAGGGAGAGAGAGGACACAGTAGCGGTCAGTGAAGAGGCGGGGCCAGGAGCTGAGTCTCGACCCCTGCAACCACAAATAGATTTGCCGGGTCACCATTTGGAGAAGACCCGGGCCGGATGTACCGGCGAACATACAACAACAACCACAAATAAGTGAGTGCACACACACACACATACAAACACACACACACACACGCCCCGATGGCATGGTGGCTAGCGCTCTTGCTTCACGCACGGAGGGCCCGGGTTCAATTCCCGGCGGGGCCGAAACATTTCGAAGTGTTTCCTTACACACACACACACATATATATATATACAACAGGCCTAGTGTCTAATCGACATGTGCTTAGGACAAAATGGTAACTAACACACACACACACACACACACACACACTGAGTCTCGACCCCTGCAACCACAATTAGGTGAGTACACACACACACACACACACACACATACTGCATTTTCTTGGACTACAAGAAGGCCTTCGACACGGTTCCCCACAGGAGATTATTAGTGCAGAAGCTAGAGGATCAGGCACGTATAACAGGAAGGGCACTGCAATGGATCAGAGAATACCTGACAGGGAGGTAACAACGAGTCATGGTACGCGATGAGGTAGTATCACAGTGGGCGCCTGTGACGAGCGGGGTCCCACAGGGGTCAGTCCTAGAACCAGTACTGTTCTTGGTATATGTGAATGACATGGCGGAAGGGATAGACTCAGAAGTGTCCCTGTTTGCAGACGATGTGAAGTTAATGAGAAGAATCAAATCAGATGAGGATCAGGCAAGACTACAAAGTGACCTGGACAGGCTGGACACATGGTCCAGCATCTGGCTACTCGAATTTAACCCCGCCAAATGCAAAGTCATGAAGATCGGGGAAGGGCAAAGAAGACCACAGACAGAGTATAGGCTAGGTGGCCAAAGACTGCAAACCTCGCTCAAGGAGAAAGATCTTGGGGTGAGTATAACACCAAGCACGTCTCCGGAAGCACACATCAATCAGATAACTGCTGCAGCATATGGGCGCCTGGCAAACCTGAGAATAGCATTCCGATACCTTAGTAAGGAATCGTTCAAGACACTGTACACCGTGTACGTTAGGCCCATACTGGAGTATGCAGCACCAGTCTGGAACCCACACCTGGTCAAGCACGTAAAGAAACTAGAGAAAGTGCAAAGGTTTGCGACAAGGCTAGTTCCACAACTCAGGGGTCTGTCCTATGAAGAAAGGTTGAAGGAAATAGGACTAACAACACTGGAGGAAAGAAGGGTCAGAGGAGACATGATAACGACATACAAAATACTGCGGGGAATCGACAAGGTAGACAGGGACAGGATGTTCCAGAGAGGGAACACAGAAACAAGGGGACACAACTGGAAGCTGAAGACTCAGATGAGTCAAAGGGATGTTAGGAAGCATTTCTTCAGCCACAGAGTAGTCAGGAAGTGGAATACTCTAGAGAAAGATATAGTGGAGGCAGGAACCATACATAGTTTTAAGACGAAGTATGATAAAGCTCATGGAGCAGGGAGAGCAGAGACCCAGTAGCGGACAGCGAAGAGGCGGGGCCAGGAGCTGAGTCTCGACCCCTGCAACCACAATTAAGTGAGTACACACACGGTGGTAATACTTTATTTACAGTGAGCAAAGTCAGGGTATTTTTCCAGAATGGTTTGTAATATACCACTGTGGATAAAATACTTTAACATTCCTTGAACTTTTCTGAGTGAGTTGTATCTGGATTCATTAATTTTATCGCACTCCAATACATAATAACGCAGGGTGTGACAAGAGTCTATCTGGCAAAGTTTACATTTCATTTAGTCTACATCTGGTGGTGGTGAAACCATACCACGGGGTGGGGTTAGAGCCCGCGATCAGAGAGTCTCTAAACTCCAGACCGTCGCGTTAGCCACTGGGCCAACTTGAAGCTAGCTGGCCCAGTGTCTAACGCGACGGTCTGGAGTTTTGAGACTCTCTGATCGCGGGCTCTAACCCCGCCCGTGGTATGGTTTGTTTGCAATCGTGTCATTACGATTTCGTGAGTCTGGTGGTGGTGATTTAACCTGCCAAAGATACTTGTAACCCAGCCGGAGGCGGGCGGTAGTGACATCCAAGAGTCTGCTTATTTTGTTGGATGCACCATAGACTTGTGGCTCCTCCTGCATGATAGAATGATCATAGATGGACTGAATGGTGTCAATCTCCCTCAGTCTTAATTCATTAGAGTTCAGTTGAAGTTCTTTTCGTATTATTGTTCTCGAACTGCCAACTGACAACCCAAGGTTGTAATCTATTCTCTCATTGAATTCAAGGCATATACCCTCAAATCTACTAACTCTTGGCTTTTAATAGTATTGAAAAGATCACTTCTCCATCAACCACTTGCAAGAAGAGTGCGGGGCTTCAATACCATAGTGTTAACACTTCTGTAGGGCACTATGTTTTCAATTTATTTAATTTGTATGCTTCTACTTATGTTTAATTATATGGACGCACCACTCTGTGCTTAGTCAGAGCCTGTTATCTTTGGTGAAGATTACAGTGCTAGACACAAACAATGGAAACTCACAATTTAGTAATCGTAATTGTAAATAGCTTTTGTCATAATGATGTGCGGATTATAGGCGGTCTTGAACCTTTACATTTCTATGGAGGCATCAACATTAACTTTGCCAACTGTGAGTTTCCCACTAACAGATACAGCATCAGATTACTTTCCAAGATTAACCACTATCAACATTAGGAATACTATCCACCCTAGTGAGATATTCAAACGGAAACGTTTGCATATTCCTTCTGATCATCATGACAACTCTATCACTCATGTGATAGATTGGCATAATTCCTATGAATATTCCTTTGTCGAATACAGGCCTAGCTGACATCAATGATATACTACTATATAGAAAGCCCCTTGTTATGCAGAGCATTTCGGGCAAATTAGGTCCTTGTCCCAGGATGTGACCCACACCAGTCGATTAACTCCCAGGTACCAATTTTACTAATGGATGAACATAAGACAACCGGTGTAAAGAAACACGCCCAATGTTTCTACCCTGGCTGGGAATCGAACGCAGACACTCGCCGTATGAAGCGAGTGCTTTAGCGACCAGGCCACGGGGCACCAAGTGGAAATGTT
>WNWK01040999.1:0-16683 GCA_009830355.1 Cherax destructor
CGTCGAAATATGCAATAAAATACGATTTTAACACATTTTTCTGAGCTTTTAATGTTTCATGTATTTTCGAAAATAATATGAAATATTCTATAAAAATATTGATTTTTATAGATTTTTAATGGGATTTTTTAAAATATGTAAATAATTATTAAATATTCAAAATGCTATAAAACGTATTTTATTGCATTTTTTGACGATTCAAGGCATTTTCAAGGATTTTCGAAAACTATTTTTTTAGATAAAATATACCTATGAGTAAGCTTCCTAAAAGAAAATCATAAAATTTTGCTTACTTTTCCCATAAATTTCAATTGCAGTAGAAATTCTATTTAAAAGTGTGAAAATCTAAGTATTTTAGCTAAAAATGAGTTTTGTCAGAAAAGCATCAAACCGCTCTAAAACGTCGAAATATGCAATTAAATACGATTTTAGCACATTTTTCTGAGCTTTTTAATGTTTCATGTATTTTTCGAAAATAATATGAAATATTCTATAAAAATATTGATTTTTATAGATTTTTAATGGGATTTTTTAAAATATGTAAATAATTAATAAATATTAAAATGCTATAAACTTATTTTATTGCATTTTTGACGATTCAAGCATTTTCAAGGATTTTCTGAAAACTATTTTTTAGATAAAATATACCTATAAGTAAGCTTCCTAAAAGAAATATAAAATTTTCTTACTTTTCCCATAAATTTCAATTGCGTAGAAATTTATTTAAAAGTGTGAAAATCTAAGTATTTTAGCTGAAAAATGAGTTTTGCCAGAAAAGCACTCAAACCGCTCTAAACGTCGAAATATGCAATAAAATACGATTTTAGCACATTTTTCTGAGCTTTTTAATGTTTCATGTATTTTTCGAAAATAATATGAAATATTCTATAAAAATATTGATTTTTATAGATTTTTAATGGGATTTTTTAAAAATATGTAAATAATTTATAAATATTAAAAATGCTATAAAACGTTATTTTATTGCATTTTTTGACGATTCAAGTCATTTTCAAGGATTTTCGGAAAACTATTTTTTTAGATAAAATATACCTATAAGTAAGCTTCCTAAAAGAAATTATAAAATTTTCTTACTTTTCCCATAAATTTCAATTGCAGAAATTCTATTTAAAAGTGTGAAAATCTAAGTATTTTAGCTAAAATGAGTTTTGCCAGAAAAGCACTCAAACCGCTCTAAAACGTCGAAATATGCAATAAAATACGATTTTAGCACATTTTCTGAGCTTTTAATGTTTCATGTATTTTTCGAAAATAATATGAAATATTCTATAAAAATATTGATTTTTATAGATTTTTAATGGGATTTTTTAAAATATGTAAATAATTATAAATATTCAAAATGCTATAAAACTATTTTATTGCATTTTGACGATTAAGCATTTTCAGGATTTTCGAAAACTATTTTTAGATAAAATTACCTATAGTAAGTTCCTAAAGAAAATATAAAATTTCTTACTTTTCCCATAAATTTCAATTGCTAGAAATTCTATTTAAAAGTGTGAAAATCTAAGTATTTTAGCTAAAAATGAGTTTTGCAAAAGCACTCAAACGTTAAAACGTCGAAATATGCAATAAAATACGATTTTAGCACATTTTTCTGAGCTTTTAATGTATTTTCGAAAATAATATAAATATTCAATAATTAAAAAATAAAATTTTGCTTACTTTTCCCATAAATTTCAATTGCAGTAGAAATTCTATTAAAAGTGTGAAAATCTAAGTATTTTAGCTAAAAATGAGTTTTGTCAGAAAAGCATCAAACGCTCTAAAACGTCGAAATATGCAATAAATACGATTTTAGCACATTTTCTGAGCTTTTAATGTTTCATGTATTTTCGAAAATAATATGAAATATTCTATAAAATATTGATTTTATAGATTTTAATGGGTTTTTAAAAATATGTAAATAATTATAAATATTAAAAATGCTATAAATGTTTTTTTATTGCTTTTTGACGATTCAAGCATTTTCAAGGATTTTCGAAAAACTATTTTTAGATAAAATATACCTATGTAAGCTTCCTAAAGAAATTATAAAATTTTCTTACTTTTCCCATAAATTTCAATTGCAGTAGAAATTCTATTTAAAAGTGTGAAAATCTAAGTATTTTAGCTAAAAATGAGTTTTGCCAGAAAAGCACTCAAACCGCTCTAAAACGTCGAAATATGCAATAAAATACGATTTTAGCACATTTTTCTGAGCTTTTTAATGTTTCATGTATTTTTCGAAAATAATATGAAATATTCTATAAAAATATTGATTTTTATAGATTTTAATGGGATTTTTTAAAATATGTAAATAATTAATAAATATTAAAATGCTATAAACTGATTTTATTGCATTTTTGACGATTAAGGCATTTTCAGATTTTCGAAAAACTATTTTTAGATAAAATATACCTATAGTAAGCTTCCTAAAGAAAATCAAAAATTTCTTTACTTTTCCCATAAATTTCAATTGCAGTAGAAATTCTATTTAAAAGTGTGAAAATTAAGTATTTTAGCTAAAATGAGTTTTGCCAGAAAAGCACTCAAACCGCTCTAAAACGTCGAAATATGCAATAAAATACGATTTTAGCACATTTTTCTGAGCTTTTTAATGTTTCATGATTTTCGAAAATAATATGAAATATTCTATAAAAATATTGATTTTATAGATTTTAATGGATTTTTTTAAAATATGTAAATAATTTATAAATATTAAAAATGCTATAAAATTTTTATTGCATTTTTGACGATTAGTCATTTTCAAGGATTTTCGAAAACTATTTTTAGATAAAATATACCTATAGTAACTTCCTAAAAGAAATTATAAAATTTTCTTACTTTTCCATAAATTTCAATTGCGTAGAAATTTATTTAAAAGTGTGAAAATTAAGTATTTTAGCTGAAAATGAGTTTTGCAGAAAAGCACTCAAACTCGCTTAAAACGTCGAAATATGCAATAAATACGATTTTAGCACATTTTCTGAGCTTTTATGTTTCATGTATTTCAAAATATATGAAATATTCTATAAAAATATTGATTTTTATAGATTTTTAATGGGATTTTTTAAAAATATGTAAATAATTAATAAATATTCAAAAATGCTATAAAATTTTATTTATTGCATTTTTGACGATTCAAGCATTTTCAAGGATTTTCGTGAAAAACTATTTTTTTAGATAAAATATACCTATGAGTAAGCTTCCTAAAAGAAAATCATAAAATTTTGCTTACTTTTCCCATAAATTTCAATTGCAGTAGAAATTCTACTTAAAAGTGTGAAAATCTAAGTATTTTAGCTGAAAAATGAGTTTTACCAGAAAAGTACTCAAACCGTTCTAAAACGTCGAAATATGCAATAAAATACGATTTTAGCACATTTTTCTGAGCTTTTTAATGTTTCATGTATATTTCGAAAATAATATGAAATATTCTATAAAAATATTGATTTTTATAGATTTTTAATGGGATTTTTTAAAAATATGTAAATAATTAATAAATATTCAAAAATGCTATAAAATTTGATTTTATTGCATTTTTGACGATTAAGTCATTTTCAAGGATTTTCGAAAACTATTTTTAGATAAAATATACCTATAGTAAGCTTCCTAAAAGAAATTATAAAATTTTCTTACTTTTCCCATAAATTTCAATGCAGTAGAAATTCTATTTAAAAGTGTGAAAATTAAGTATTTTAGCTAAAAAATGAGTTTTGCCAGAAAAGCACTCAAACCGCTCTAAAACGTCGAAATATGCAATAAATACGATTTTAGCACATTTTTCTGAGCTTTTAATGTTTCATGTATTTTCGAAAATAATATGAAATATTCTATAAAAATATTGATTTTATAGATTTTTAATGGATTTTTAAAAATATGTAAATAATTATAAATATTCAAAAATGCTATAAAACTTGATTTTATTGCATTTTTGACGATTAAGGCATTTTCAAGGATTTTCGAAAAACTATTTTTAGATAAAATATACCTATGAGTAAGCTTCCTAAAAGAAAATCATAAAATTTTGCTTACTTTTCCCATAAATTTCAATTGCAGTAGAAATTCTATTTAAAAGTGTGAAAATCTAAGTATTTTAGCTAAAAATGAGTTTTGCTCAGAAAAGCACTCAAACCGCTCTAAAACGTCGAAATATGCAATAAAATACGATTTTAGCACATTTTTCTGAGCTTTTTAATGTTTCATGTATTTTTCGAAAATAATATGAAATATTCTATAAAATATTGATTTTTATAGATTTTTAATGGGATTTTTAAAATATGTAAATAATTATAAATATTAAAATGCTATAAAACTTGATTTTATTGCATTTTTTGACGATTCAAGCATTTTCAAGGATTTTCTGAAAACTATTTTTAGATAAAATATACCTATAGTAAGCTTCCTAAAGAATAATATAAAATTTTCTTACTTTTCCATAAATTTCAATTGCAGTAGAAATTCTATTTAAAAGTGTGAAAATCTAAGTATTTTAGCTAAAAATGAGTTTGCCAGAAAGCACTCAAACCGCTCTAAAACGTCGAAATATGCATAAAATACGATTTTAGCACATTTTTCTGAGCTTTTAATGTTTCATGTATTTTTCGAAAATAATATGAAATATTCTATAAAAATATTGATTTTTATAGATTTTTAATGGGATTTTTAAAATATGTAAATAATTAATAAATATTCAAAATGCTATAAAACTTGATTTTATTGCATTTTTGACGATTAAGCATTTTCAAGGATTTTCTGAAAAACTATTTTTTTAGATAAAATATACCTATAGAGTAAGCTTCCTAAAAGAAATATAAAATTTTCTTACTTTTCCCATAAATTTCAATTGCAGTAGAAATTTATTTAAAAGTGTGAAAATCTAAGTATTTTAGCTAAAAATGAGTTTTGCAGAAAAGCACTCAAACGCTCTAAAACGTCGAAATATGCAATAAAATACGATTTTAGCACATTTTTCTGAGCTTTTTAATGTTTCATGTATTTTTCGAAAATAATATGAAATATTCTATAAAAATATTGATTTTTATAGATTTTTAATGGGATTTTTTAAAAATATGTAAATAATTATAAATATTAAAAATGCTATAAAACTTGATTTTATTGCATTTTGACGATTAAGCATTTTCAAGGATTTTCGAAAAACTATTTTTTAGATAAAATATACCTGAGAGTAAGCTTCCTAAAAGAAAATCATAAAATTTTGCTTACTTTTCCCATAAATTTCAATTGCAGTAGAAATTCTATTTAAAAGTGTGAAAATCTAAGTATTTTAGCTAAAAATGAGTTTTGCCAGAAAAGCACTCAAACGCTCTAAAACGTCGAAATATGCAATAAAATACGATTTTAGCACATTTTTCTGAGCTTTTAATGTTTCATGTATTTTTCGAAAATAATATGAAATATTCTATAAAAATATTGATTTTTATAGATTTTAATGGGATTTTTTAAAAATATGTAAATAATTATAAATATTAAAATGCTATAAACTTATTTTATTGCATTTTTGACGATTCAAGGCATTTTCAAGGATTTTCTGAAAAACTATTTTTTAGATAAAATATACCTTGAGTAAGCTTCCTAAAAGAAAATCATAAATTTTGCTTACTTTTCCATAAATTTCAATTGCAGAGAAATTCTATTTAAAAGTGTGAAAATGAAGTATTTTAGCTAAAATGAGTTTTGCCAGAAAAGCACTCAAACGCTTAAAACGTCGAAATATGCAATAAATACGATTTTACACATTTTCTGAGCTTTTTAATGTTTCATGTATTTTTCGAAAATAATATGAAATATTTTTAAAAATATTGATTTTATAGATTTTTAATGGATTTTTTAAAATAGTAAATAATTTATAAATTCAAAAATGCTATAAAATTATTTTATTGCATTTTTTGACGATTTAGCATTTTCAGGATTTTCTGAAAACTATTTTTGATAAAATATACCTATGAGTAAGCTTCCTAAAAGAAAATCATAAATTTTCTTACTTTTCCCATAAATTTCAATTGCGTAGAAATTCTATTTAAAAGTGTGAAAATGTAAGTATTTTAGCTAAAAATGAGTTTTGCCAGAAAAGCATCAAACGCTCTAAAACGTCGAAATATGCAATAAAATACGATTTTAGCACATTTTCTGAGCTTTTAATGTTTCATGTATTTTTCGAAAATAATATGAAATATTCTATAAAAATATTGATTTTTATAGATTTTTAATGGATTTTAAAATATGTAAATAATTATAATATTAAATGCTATAAAACGTTATTTTATTGCATTTTTACGATTAAGCATTTTCAAGATTTTCGGAAAACTATTTTTAGATAAAATATACCTATAGTAAGCTTCCTAAAGAAATATAAAATTTTCTTACTTTTCCATAAATTTCAATTGCAGTAGAAATTTATTTAAAAGTGTGAAAATCAAGTATTTTAGCTGAAAATGAGTTTTGCCAGAAAAGCACTCAAACGCTCTAAACGTCGAAATATGCAATAAAATACGATTTTAGCACATTTTCTGAGCTTTAATGTTTCTGTATTTTTCGAAAATAATAGAAATATTCTATAAAATATTGATTTTATAGATTTAATGGATTTAAAAATATGTAAATAATTTAATTTCAAATGCTATAAAACTATTTATTGCATTTTTACGATTAGCATTTCAGATTTTTGAAAACTATTTTAGATAAATATACTATGTACTCAAAAAAAATAAAATTTGCTTACTTTTCCCATAAATTTAATTGGTAAATTTATTTAAAAGTGTGAAAATCAAGTATTTTAGCAAAAGAGTTTTCAGAAAACATCAAACTCTAAAACGTGAAATATGCAAATCGATTTACACATTTCTGAGTTTATTTTCATTATTTGAAAATAAGAAAATTCTAAAAATATTGATTTTATAGATTTTGGTTTAAAAATGAAATAATTAAATATTCAAATATAAAGATTATGATTTTTTAAGGATTATCTGAAAATATTGAATCTAGTAGCTTCTAAAAAATCATAAAATTTTTTATTTAAATTTATTGAAAATTTATTTAAAGTAAATATTCTATAAAAATATTGAATTTTATAGATTTTTAATGGGATTTTAAAATATGTAAATATTATAAATATTCAAATGCTATAAACGATTTTTATTGATTTTTGACGATTCAAGCATTTTCAGGATTTTCTGAAAAACTATTTTTTAGATAAAATATACCTATGAGTAAGCTTCCTAAAAGAAAATCATAAAATTTTCTTACTTTTCCATAAATTTCAATTCAAGTAAAAAATTCTATTTAATAATGTGAAAATTATTTTTAGTAAAATGAGTTTTGCAGAAAAATTAAACTAAAGCTAAATTGAAAAATAGATTTTAGCACATTTTGAGCTTTTATGTTTCATGTATTTTTCGAAAATAATATGAAATATTCTATAAAAATATATTTTTATAATTTTTAAGGGATTTTTAAAAATATGTAAATAATTATAAATATTCAAAAATGCTATAAAATTTTATTGCATTTTTGACGATTAAGGCATTTTCAAGGATTTTGAAAACTATTTTTTAGATAAAATATACCTATGAGTAAGCTTCCTAAAAGAAAATCATAAAATTTTGCTTACTTTTCCATAAATTTCAATTGCAGTAGAAATTCTATTTAAAAGTGTGAAAATTAAGTATTTTAGCTAAAAAAGTTTTGCCAGAAAAGCACTCAAACCTCTAAACGTCGAAATATGCAATAAAATACGATTTTAGCACATTTTTCTGAGCTTTTTAATGTTTCATGTATTTTTCGAAAATAATATGAAATATTCTATAAAATATTGATTTTTATAGATTTTTAATGGGATTTTTTAAAAATATGAAATAATTAATAAATATTCAAAAATGCTATAAAACTATTTTATTGCATTTTTGACGATTCAAGATTTTGGATTTTCTGAAAACTATTTTTAGATAAAATATACTATGGTAAGCTTCCTAAAAAAATCATAAATTTTGCTTACTTTCCCTAAATTTCATTGCAGAGAAATTCTATTTAAAAGTGTGAAAATCTAAGTATTTTAGCTAAAAATGAGTTTTGTCAGAAAAGCATCAAACCTCTAAAACGTGAAATATGCAATAAATACGATTTTAGCACATTTTTCTGAGCTTTTTAATGTTTCATGTATTTTTCGAAAATAATATGAAATATTCTATAAAATATTGATTTTTATAGATTTTTAATGGATTTTTTAAAATATGTAAATAATTAATAAATATTAAAAATGCTATAAAATTATTTTATTGCATTTTTGACGATTTAAGCATTTTCAAGATTTTCGAAAATATTTTTTAGATAAAATATACCTATGAGTAAGCTTCCTAAAAGAAAATCATAAAATTTCTTACTTTTCCCATAAATTTCAATTGCAGTAGAAATTTATTTAAAAGTGTGAAAATTAAGTATTTTAGCTAAAAATGAGTTTTGCAGAAAGCACTCAAACCGCTCTAAAACTGAAAATGAATAAAATACGATTTTACACATTTTCTGAGCTTTTTAATGTTTCATGTATTTTCGAAAATAATATGAAATATTCTATAAAAATATTGATTTTATAGATTTTTAATGGGATTTTTTAAAAATATGTAAATAATTAATAAATATTAAAATGCTATAAAACGTTATTTTATTCATTTTGACGATTAAGCATTTTCAAGGATTTTGTGAAAAACTATTTTTAGATAAAATATACCTATAAGTAAGCTCTAAAAAATATAAAATCTATTTAAAATTTTCATTTCCATAAATTTTAAATGGAGAAATTCTATTTAAATTGAAAATTAGTATTTTAGCAAAAATGAGTTTAACAGAAAACTCAAATTCATAAAATCAGAATATGCATAAAATTACATTTTGCACATTTTTCTGACTTTTTAATGTTTCATGTAATTTTCAAAATAATATGAAATATTTATAAAAATATTATTTTTATAGATTTTTAATGGATTTTTTAAAAATATTAAATAATTATAATATAAAATGCTTAAAACTTATTTTTTGCATTTTTTCAAAGGATTTTTTGAAAAACTATTTTTTAGATAAAATATACCTATAGTAAGTAAAGTAATAAAAATCTTATTTTCCATACTTTTGCAGTAGAAATTTATTAAAATATTGAAAATGTAAGTATTTTAGCTGAAAAATGAGTTTTGCCAGAAAACACTCAAACCCATCTAAAACTTCAAATATGAATAAAATACGATTTTAGCACATTTTCTGAGCTTTTTAATGTTTCATGTATTTTTGAAAATAATATGAAATATTCTATAAAAATATTGATTTTATAGATTTTAATGGGATTTTTAAAAATATGTAAATAATTAATAAATTTAAAAATGTATAACTTGTTTTATTGCATTTTTACGATTTAAATATTTTCAAAAAATTTTATGAAAACTATTTTAGATAAAATAACTATGAGTAACTTCCTAAAAAAAATATAAAATTTTCTTACTTTTCATAAATTTCAATTGCAGTAGAAATTTATTTAAAGTGTGAAAGTCTAAGTATTTTAGTAAAAAGAGTTTTGCAGAAAAGACTCAAAGCTCTAAATTCGAAATATGAAATTCATAAAATATGATTTTAGAATTTTTCTGAGCTTTTTAATGTTTCATGTATTTTTCGAAAATAATATGAAATATTCTATAAAATATTGATTTTATAGATTTTTAATGGATTTTTAAAAATATGAAATATATTATAATTATTTATTGCATTTACATTCAGCATTTCAGATTTTCGAAAACTATTTTAGATAAAATATACCATAGACTTCTAAAGAAATATAATTTCTTACTTTTCATAAATTCAATTGCAGTAGAAATTCATTAAGTTGAAAATCTAGTTTAGCTAAATGAGTTTGAAAAGCCTCAAACCGCTTAAAACGTCAAATATGCAAAATAATTTTAGCAATTTTCTGAGTTAATGTTCATGTATTTCGAAATAATATAAATATTCTATAAAAATATTGATTTTTATAGATTTGGATTTTAAATATTAAATATTAAATATTCAAATGCTAAATATTTTTGATTTACGTAAGATTCAGGATTCTGAAACTATTTTAGATAAAATACCTTGAGTAAGCTTCTAAGAAAATCTAAAATTTTTTACTTTTCCATATTTCAATTGATGAAATTCATTTAAAGTGTGAAAATCTAAGTATTAGCAAATGAGTTTCAGAAACTCAAACCGCTAAAACGTCAAATATGTATAAAGTTTACTTTTCTGAGCTTATTCAGTTATAATAGAAATTAAAAAATTTTGTTTAATGTTTTAAATATGTAAATATTAAATTAAATGCTTAAATTTTTGCATTTTACGATAGCATTTCAGATTTTCAACTATTTAGATAAAATTTTTTATAGATTTTAATGGGATTTTTAAAAATATGTAAATAATTAATAAATATTCAAAAAATGCTATAAAACGTATTTTATTGCATTTTTGACGATTCAAGCATTTTCACGGATTTTCGAAAAACTATTTTTAGATAAAATATACCTATGAAGTAAGCTTCCTAAAAAAAATCATTAAAATTTTGTTTACTTTTCCCATAAATTTCAATTGCAGTAGAAATTTATTTAAAAAGTGTGAAAATCTAAGATATTTTAGCAATTAAGGGATTTTGTCAAAAATATGTAAATAATTATAAATATTCGAAATATGCTATAAAATACGATTTTAGAAATTTTTCGTTTAGCTTTTCAAGGTTTCATGTATTTTTCGAAAATATATATGAGTAAGCTCAAAGAAAATCATAAAATTTTGCTTACTTTTATAATTTAATTCATAGAAATTCTATTTAAAAGCTGTGAAAATTGATTTTAGCTATTTTTCAGACATCAAACCTCAAAGTTTGCAAAATACGATTTTAGATTTTTCGACTTTAATGTTCATGTATTTTTCGAAAATAATATGAAAATTCTATAAAAATATTATTTTATAGATTTTAGGATTTTATAATATATTTATGTAAATAATTATAAATATTAAAAATCTATAAATGATTTTTGCATTTTTGACGATTAAGGCATTTTCAAGGATTTTCTGAAAACTATTTTTAGATAAAATATACCTATAGTAAGCTTCTAAAGAAATCATAAAATTTTCTTTCTTTTCCCATAAATTTCAATTGCAGTAGAAATTCTATTTAAAAGTGTGAAAATGTAAGTATTTTAGCTAAAAATGAGTTTTGCCAGAAAGACACTCAAACCGCTCTAAAACGTCAAATATGCAATAAAATACGATCGTTTTAGCACATTTTTCTGATTTTTAATGTTTCATGTATTTTTGAAAATAATATGAAATATTCTATAAAAATATTGATTTTTATAGATTTTTAATGGGATTTTTTTAAAATATGTAAATAATTTATAAATATTAAAAAATGCTATAAAATGTTATTTTATTGCATTTTTTGACGATTCAAGTGCATTTTCAAGGATTTTCTGAAAAACTATTTTTTTAGATAAAATATACCTATAAGTAAGCTTCCTAAAAGATAATTATAAAAATTTTCTTACTTTTCCCATAAATTTCAATTGCAGTAGAAATTCTATTTAAAAGTGTGAAAATCTAAGTATTTTAGCTGAAAAATGAGTTTTGCCAGAAAAGCACTCAAACCGCTTAAAACGTCGAAATATGCAATAAATACGATTTTAGCACATTTTCTGAGCTTTTTTAAAGTTTCATGTATTTTTCGAAAATAATATGAAATATTCTATAAAAATATTGATTTTTATAGATTTTAATGGGATTTTAAAAATATGTAAATAATTATAAATATTAAAAATGCTATAAAATGATTTTATTGCATTTTTGACGATTCAAGTCATTTTCAAGATTTTCGGAAAAACATATTTTTAGATAAAATATACCTATAAGTAAGCTTCCTAAAAGAAAATTATAAAATTTTCTTACTTTTCCCATAAATTTCAATTGCAGTAGAAATTCTATTTAAAAGTGTGAAAATCTAAGTATTTTAGCTGAAAAATGAGTTTTGCCAGAAAAGCACTCAAACCGCTCTAAAACGTCGAAATATGCAATAAAATACGATTTTAGCACATTTTTCTGAGCTTTTTAATGTTTCATGTATTTTTCGAAAATAATATGAAATATTCTATAAAAATATTGATTTTTATAGATTTTAATGGGATTTTTTAAAAATATGTAAATAATTAATAAATATTCAAAAATGCTATAAAACGATATTTTATTGCATTTTTTGACGATTCAAAGCATTTTCACGGATTTTCTGAAAAACTATTTTTAGATAAAATATACCTATGAGTAAGCTTCCTAAAGAAAATCATAAAATTTTGCTTACTTTTCCCATAAATTTCAATTGCAGTAGAAATTCTATATAAAAGTGTGAAAATCTAAGTATTTTAGCTGAAAAATGAGTTTTGCCAGAAAAGCACTCAAACCGCTCTAAAACGTCGAAATATGCAATAAAATACGATTTTAGCACATTTTTCTGAGCTTTTAATGTTTCATGTATTTTCGAAAATAATATGAAATATTCTATAATAATATTGATTTTTTTAGATTTTAAATGTGATTTTTTAAAAATATGTAAATAATTAATAAATATTCAAAAATGCTATAAAACGATTATTTTATTCCATTTTTGACGATTCAAGGCATTTTCACGGATTTTCTGAAAAACTATTTTTTTTAGATAAAATATACCTATGAGTAAGCTTCCTAAAAAGAAAATCATAAAATTTTGCTTACTTTTCCCATAAATTTCAATTGCAGTGAAATTCTATTTAAAAGTGTGAAAATCTAAGTATTTTAGCTAAAAAATGAGTTTTGTCAGAAAAGCATCAAACCGCTCTAAAACGTCGAAATATGCCATAAAATACGATTTTTAGCACATTTTCTGAGCTTTTAATGTTTCATGTATTTTTCGAAAATAATATGAAATATTCTATAAAAATATTGAATTTTATAGATTTTTAATGGGATTTTTAAAAATATGTAAATAATTTATAAATATTCAAAAATGCTATAAAACGATATTTTATTGCATTTTTTGACGATTCAAGGCATTTTCACGGATTTTCTGAAAAACTATTTTTAGATAAAATATACCTAGAGTAAGCTTCCTAAAGAAAATCATAAAATTTTGCTTACTTTTCCCATAAATTTCAATTGCAGTAGAAATTCTATTTAAAAGTGTGAAAATCTAAGTATTTTAGCTGAAAAATGAGTTTTGCCAGAAAAGCACTCAAACCGCTCTAAAACGTCGAAATATGCAATAAAATACGATTTTAGCACATTTTCTGAGCTTTTAATGTTTCATGTATTTTCGAAAATAATATGAAATATTCTATAAAAATATTGATTTTTATAGATTTTTAATGGGATTTTTAAAAATATGTAAATAATTAATAAATATTCAAAATGCTATAAACGATATTTTATTGCATTTTGACGATTCAAAGCATTTCACGATTTTCTGAAAACTATTTTTAGATAAAATATACCTATGAGTAAGCTTCCTAAAAGAAAATCATAAAATTTTGCTTACTTTTCCCATAAATTTCAATTGCAGAAATTCTATTTAAAAGTGTGAAAATCTAAGTATTTTAGCTAAAAATGAGTTTTGTCAGAAAAGCATCAAACCGCTCTAAAACGTCGAAATATGCCATAAAATACGATTTTAGCACATTTTTCTGAGCTTTTTAATGTTTCATGTATTTTTCGAAAATAATATGAAATATTCTATAAAAATATTGATTTTTATAGATTTTTAATGGGATTTTTTAAAATATGTAAATAATTTATAAATATTAAAAAATGCTTATAAAATGTTATTTTATTGCATTTTTTGACGATTCAAGTCATTTTCAAGGATTTTCGGAAAAACTATTTTTTTAGATAAAATATACCTATAAGTAAGCTTCCTAAAAGATAATTATAAAATTGTTCTTACTTTTCCCATAAATTTCAATTGCAGTAGAAATTCTATTTAAAAGTGTGAAAATCTAAGTATTTTAGCTGAAAAATGAGTTTTGCCAGAGAAGCACTCAAACCTCACTAAAACTTCGAAATATGCAATAAAATACGATTTTAGCACATTTTTCTGAGCTTTTTAATGTTTCATGTATTTTTCGAAAATAATATGAAATATTCTATAAAAAAATTGATTTTTATAGATTTTTAATGGGATTTTTTAAAAATATGTAAATAATTAATAAATATTCAAAAATGCTATAAAACTTGATTTTATTGCATTTTTTGACGATTTAAAGCATTTTCAAGGATTTTGTGAAAAACTATTTTTTTAGATAAAATATACCTATGAGTAAGCTTCCTAAAAGAAAATAATAAAATTTTGCTTACTTTTCCCATAAATTTCAATTGCAGTAGAAATTCTATTTAAAAGTGTGAAAATCTAAGTATTTTAGCTAAAAAATGAGTTTTGTCAGAAAAGCATCAAACCGCTCTAAAACGTCGAAATATGCTATAAAATACGATTTTAGCACATTTTTCTGAGCTTTTTAGTGTTTCATGTATTTTTCGAAAATAATATGAAATATTCTATAAAAATATTGATTTTTATAGATTTTTAATGGGATTTTTTTAAAATATGTAAATAATTAATAAATATTAAAAAATGCTTTAAAACGATATTTTATTGCATTTTTTGACGATTCAAGGCATTTTCACGGATTTTCTGAAAAACTATTTTTTAGATAAAATATACCTATGAGTAAGCTTCCTAAAAGAAAATCATAAAATTTTGCTTACTTTTCCCATAAATTTCAATTGCAGTAGAAATTCTATTTAAAAGTGTGAAAATCTAAGTATTTTAGCTGAAAAATGAGTTTTGCCAGAAAAGCACTCAAACCGCTCTAAAACGTCGAAATATGCAATAAAATACGATTTTAGCACATTTTTTTGAGCTTTTTAATGTTTCATGTATTTTTCGAAAATAATATGAAATATTCTATAAAAATATTGATTTTTATAGATTTTTAATGGGATTTTTTAAAATATGTAAATAATTAATAAATATTCAAAAAATGCTATAAAACTTGATTTTATTGCATTTTTGACGATTTAAAGTCATTTTCAAGGATTTTGTGAAAAACTATTTTTTAGATAAAATATACCTATGAGTAAGCTTCCTAAAAGAAAATCATAAAATTTTGCTTACTTTTCCCATAAATTTCAATTGCAGTAGAAATTCTATTTAAAAGTGTGAAAATCTAAGTATTTTAGCTAAAAAATGAGTTTTGTCAGAAAAACATCAAACCGCTCTAAAACGTCGAAATATGCAATAAAATACGATTTTAGCACATTTTTCTGAGCTTTTTAATGTTTCATGTATTTTTCGAAAATAATATGAAATATTCTATAAAAATATTGATTTTTATAGATTTTTAAAGGGATTTTTTTAAAAATATGTAAATAATTAATAAATATTAAAAATGCTATAAAACGATATTTTATTGCATTTTTGACGATTCAAGGCATTTTCAGGATTTTCTGAAAACTATTTTTTTAGATAAAATATACCTATAAGTAAGCTTCCTAAAAGAAAATCATAAAATTTTGCTTACTTTTCCCATAAATTTCAATTGCAGTAGAAATTCTATTTAAAAGTGTGAAAATCTAAGTATTTTAGCTGAAAAAGAGTTTTGCCAGAAAAGCACTCAAACCGCTCTAAAACGTCGAAATATGCAATAAAATACGATTTTAGCACATTTTTCTGAGCTTTTTAATGTTTCATGTATTTTTCGAAAATAATATGAAATATTCTATAAAAATATTGATTTTTATAGATTTTTAATGGGATTTTTAAAAATATGTAAATAATTAATAAATATTCAAAAATGCTATAAAACGTTATTTTATTGCATTTTTGACGATTCAATGCATTTTCAAGGATTTTGTGAAAAACTATTTTTTTAGATAAAATATACCTATAAGTAAGCTTCCTAAAAGAAAATCATAAAATTTTCTTACTTTTCCCATAAATTTCAATTGCAGTAGAAATTCTATTTAAAAGTGTGAAAATCTAAGTATTTTAGCTAAAAAATGAGTTTTGCATAAGATTTTAGCACATTTTTCTGAGCTTTTTAATGTTTCATGTATTTTTCGAAAATAATATGAAATATTCTATAAAAATATTGATTTTTATAGATTTTTAATGGGATTTTTAAAATATGTAAATAATTAATAAATATTAAAAATGCTATAAAAGTATTTATTGCATTTTTGACGATTAAGCATTTTCAAGGATTTTCTGAAAAACTATTTTTTTAGATAAAATATACCTATAGAGTAAGCTTCCTAAAAGAAAATCATAAAATTTTGCTTACTTTTCCCATAAATTTCAATTGCAGTAGAAATTCTATTTAAAAGTGTGAAAATCTAAGTATTTTAGCTAAAAATGAGTTTTGCAGAAAAGCACTCAAACCGCTCTAAAACGTCGAAATATGCATAAAATACGATTTTAGCACATTTTTCTGAGCTTTTAATGTTTCATGTATTTTTCGAAAATAATATGAAATATTCTATAAAAATATTGATTTTATAGATTTTTAATGGGATTTTTAAAATATGTAAATAATTTAAATATTAAAAAATGCTTAAAACGATATTTTATTGCATTTT
>WNWK01041000.1:0-16681 GCA_009830355.1 Cherax destructor
TGAAACAAAAAAATATCATGAGGCTCAGGTGGAGAGGCAGGAAAAAGGGGATCATGGGGGACCCGGTGGGAGGCAGGAAAAGGGAAACATGGGAGGTACCAGGTGGGGGAGGAAAGGAGTATCATGGAGGACCAGGTGGGAGGCAGGCAGGGTATCATGGGGGTAGGGGGAGAGGCAGGCAGGAGAAACGGGGGTCTCAGGTGGAGGAGGCAGGGATCTGGGATACTCAGGTGGAGAGGCAGGAAGGGTATCATGGGAGGTACTCAGGGGAGGCAGGAAGGATCATGGGGGGGGACCGGTGGGGGCAGGAAAGTATCATGGGGTACTCAGGTGGGGGAAAGGGGGGAAAGGATCATGGGGGTACTCAGGTGGAGAGGCAGGAAAGGGGTATCATGGGAGGTCTAGGGGGAGGGGAGGAAGTATCATGGGAGGTACCAGTGGGAGGCAAACAGGGGATCATGGAGGTACTCAGGTGGAGGAGGCAAGCAAAGGGAAGGAGGACTCAGGTGGAGAGGCGGGGGGAAATATCATGGAGGACTCAGGTGGAGAGGCAGGCAGGGTATCATGGGGGGGACTCAGGTGGGGAGCAGGGTATCTGGGGGGTACCAGGGGAAAGGGAGGCAGGGTATCATGGGGGGACCAGGTGGAAAGGCAGGGATCATGGGGGACTCAGGGGGGGAGGCAGGAAGGGTTTAGGGAAGGGGGCTCAGGGGGGGAGGGAACAGGAGTATCATGGGAGGTTAGGTGGGGAAGGGGGGGAGGGTACTGGGAGGACCTTTGGGAGGGCGGGGATCATGGGGGTACTAGGTGGAGAGGGAAGCAGGAGTATTGGGGACTCAGGTGGAAAAAGGGAGGGGAAAATGGGAGGACCGGTGGGGGCAGGGGGAACATGGAGGACCAGGTGGAAAGGCAGGGTATCATGGGAGGTATCAGGGGGGGGGCAGGGAGGGACTGGGGACCGGGGAGGCAGGGAGGAATCTAGGATTAGGGGGGAGGCAGGCAGGAGAAAAGGGGGTACCAGGTGGGGGGGGCAGGGATCGGGAGGACTGGTGGAGAGGAGGAAAAGGGAAAAACATGGGGGGACTAGGTGGAGAGGCAGGAAAGGGGATCATGGGGGGGTACTCAGGTGGAGAGGCAGGGAAAAGGGATCATGGGGGGATAGGTGGAGGAGGGGAAGGCATGGGAGGTACTCAGGGAGAGGCAAAAGGGGATCATGGGGGGACTAGGGGGGAGGGCAGGGATCATGGGGGGACTCAGGTGGGAGGCACAGGGTATCATGGGGGGTATCAGGGGGAGAGGCAGGAGGAATCATGGGGGGGTACCAGGTGGAGAACAGGGGGGATATGGGAGGTACTCAGGTGGGAGGCAGGCAGAGGTATCTGGGAGGCACTCAGGTGGAGAGGCAGGCAGAGGTATCATGGGAGGCACTCAGGTGGAGAGGCAGGCAGAGGTATCATGGGAGGTACTCAGGTGGAGAGGCAGGCAGAGGTATCATGGAGGTACTCAGGTGGACAGGCAGCAGAGGTATAAAAGGAGGACTAGGTGGAGAGGCAGGCAGAGGATCATGGGAGGTACTCAGGTGGAGAGGCAGGCAGAGGTATCATAGGAGGCACTCAGGTGGAGAGGCAGGCAGAGGTATCATGGGAGGCACTCAGGTGGAGAGGCAGGCAGAGGTATCATGGGAGGCACTCAGGTGGGGAAAGCAGGCAGAGGTATCATGGGAGGCACTCAGGTGGAGAGGCAGGCAGAGGTATCATGGGAGAGCACTCAGGTGGAGAGCAGGCAGAGAGTATCATAGGACGTACTCAGGTGGAGAAGGCAGGCAGGTATCATGGGAGGCACTCAGGTGGAGAGGCAGGCAGAGGTTTCATAGGAGGTACTCAGGTGGAGAGGCAGGCAGAGGTTTCATAGGAGGTACTCAGGTGGAGAGGCAGGCAGAGGTATCATGGGAGGTACTCAGGTGGAGAAGGCAGGCAGAAGGTAACAGGAATTACACAAGGTGTCAGAGTGCACAGGTGAAACGTCGTCCTAGTATTGCTTTCTCTGCACCTTTGTCTTGTCTTCATCAGTCAACGGTATTCTGATGAATTAGACACATGTGCAGCATCTGCTGATATACCACTGATATACAACAGTATTGTATACCACTGATATTCAACAGTATTGTATACCACTGATATTCAACAGTATTGTATACCACTGATATTCAACAGTATTGATACCACTGATATTCAACAGTATTGTATACCACTGATATTCAACAGTATTGTATACCACTGATATTCAACAGTATTGTATACCACTGATATACAACAGTATTGTATACCACTGATATACAACAGTTATTGTATACCACTGATATACAACAGTATTGTATACGTCTGATATACAACAGTATTGTATACGTCTGATATACAACAGTATTGTATACGTCTGATATACAACAGTATTGTATACCACTGATATACAACATATTGTATACCACTGATATTCAACAGTATTATACCACTGATATTCAACAGTATTGTATACCACTGATATTCAACAGTATTGTATACCACTGATATTCAACAAATTGTATACCACTGATATTCAACAGTATTGTATACCACTGATATTGAACAGTACTGTATACCACTGATATTCAACAGTATTGTATACCATTGATATTCAACAGTATTGTATACCACTGATATTCAACATTATTGTATACCACTGATATTCAACAGATGTATATCACTGATATACAACAATATTATATACCACTGATATACAATAGTATTATATACCACTGATATTCAACAGTATTGTATACCACTGATATTCAACAGTACTGTATACCACTGATATTCAACAGTATTGTATACCACTGATATTCAACAGTATTGTATACCACTGATATTCAACAGTATTGTATACCACTGATATTCAACAGTATTGTATACCACTGATATTCAACAGTATTGTATACCACTGATATTCAACAGTATTGTATACCATGTATTCAACAGTATTGTATACCACTGATATTCAACAGTATTGTATACCACTTATATACAACAATATTTTATCCCCTGATATACAACAGTATTGTATACCACTGATATACAACATATACAGGATCCTGGACAAAGATTCCTTTTAAACGTTATATGCAATGTGTGATAGGCTCATCTTGAGGCAAGTGACTCCTGCGTGGAACCCGCGGGGGTCCAGCGCCCCCGCAGCATGGTCCTAGACCAAGTCTCTGGGCTGGTCAAGCCTCATCAACTAGGCTGTTACTGCTATATTCATGTAATCCAACGCACTAACTACAGCCCGGCTGGTCAGAAATTGATTTGAGGAACTTCTCAATTTCCCTTCTTGAAGACGGACAGAAGTTTGTTGGTAAGTCACCTTATGCACGAAGGAGGGTGTTGAAAGTCGAGGACCTCTGACACTCGTCGAGTTCTCTCTTAGTATACTCGACATGCCTCTTTATTTATTGAAGTACTCTGCACTATCTGCCTAGTCTCTTGAGTTCAAATGGAATTACGTCGGTTTACAGGTTTAGGACCAGTTTCTGCTATATATTCCAGGTGTACATAATGATGTATTGGATATTGATAATACTGGAATTAAGGGGTGAACTGCTGGAAAGATGTATGGAATTCATAAGAAAAACATTAGGTGAGGGAGGATTACATGGGAAAGACATGATCATGATAGAGTGGATATTAAGCGGGACAAGATGTTTGAGATAGTGAGGAGCCAGTGGACATAGATGCAGCTCAAGACAGGTATTTCTCAGAAAAATTTTGATAGCATATGAGACGAGATGGGTAGGCACCCCCATAAACTATCAAAATTCGATATAACCGGCCTTAAGGCTACGAACCAGTAAAACCTATCAATAAGATGTAGGGACAAGCTGCTTTACGACTCAGTCGCAATGGGTTGAAACCCCACCCGTTCCGTGGTTTGTTTCCAATTGTGTTATTACGATACTGCGAGTCATAATAGATGCACACATACATACCCTAAGGGCTGAGGCGTTTTATAATCAGAGAAGTGTGGATAAGATTAACAGCATTTCAGCAACCATTATAAAAAATATCATTACTCTAAAACGATTACTAAGTATAGGAGTAGGTGAGTACAAATAGGAAGCGAGTCTGTCTGGCGCTCAGCAGACGGAGGATCGAGCCTCCACCACGTCTTGCGCTGAATGACCCACATGGGTTTAGCGCTTAACATGAATTTATAAAAAAAAAAAAAAAAAAGATTACTAAGTATCAGTAAGGAGAACAATAACACTTACCAAGACTGTGGGTGAGCCAGGGGTCTGAGAGGCAGCCAGAGCCATCTATCTGAAATTTAAATCATCCATCAGAGAGTTTCGAATTTACTGCAGAGAGAAAACGAGAGAGCAAGGAAAATTACGATCAAAGTCTGGAAGAAACAGGAAAAATAAACACGTGGGTTACAAAGTTGGTACAGCCATGTGGGAAAAATAAGTGAGGAGATACTGGACTTAATGCAGCTAATGACAGATGGACTAGAATTATAACTAAAAAAAATTCTTGGGTAAATTTGTGAGGCATTAAAAAGGGGGCTTGGGGAATAGTGGTTTTACAGACTTGGAAAGACTGACGGGGGTAGTCAGTCAGATGGGAAGAAACGTAAGTAATGGGACATCAAAGAGATTAATGACGAAAGGAGATCGAAGATATTAACTGAATAAAAAATAGCCATGGAAAAAATTATTGAACAGGAGGAAATTGTATTTTTTTCCCCTTAAAAAACAAAAAAGATACATCTGCTAAAAGGTGGTATTTTGAAAACGGAGAATAAAGGTGAGTGATGAAGGACTTAGACAAATATAAAAGCAATTACGAAGGTCAAATGAAGAGAAAAAAAAAAGGTGGTAAAAGTAGACGGTACACAGGACCATAAAGGGCCCAATTACGTTCAAGGGAGAAACAAGAGCTGATACACAGGAGTCGTCCGTCTCCATACCTACCAAACAACCCACCAAAGTAACAAATAACTATTATGCCTATTCTCCTTTTTTTCCCCTTTCCCTTTTCCCACAGCCACTCAAGAATATCAACTTTTAACCCAACCTTGATCCACCCTCAAATCCACTCCCTCTTCCCAACACTCCATATATACTCCACACCCAACAGAAATCCAGTACCTTCTACTGCAGATATTAGTACCCAAGATTCTTTGGGTACCAGATGACCTCAACCACACCAGGAATATAAATACCCCATCTCTCCCTTTTAACACGCATCAAGACAAAAATGAGACTGAAAACTAACCCAGACGGGAAACCCCAGAATGAAAAATAACCCAGCCAAGAAAAGTAACCCAGAATGAAAAATAACACAGACTGAAAAATAATCCAGACTGAATCTTAAACTGAAAAAAAACAAACTGAAAAAAAACCTAACTAAAAAAACCCAGACTGACAACTAACCCAGACTGACAACTAACCCAGACTGACAACAAACCCCGGACGGCAACTAACCCAGACTGACAACTAACCCAGACTGACAACTAACCCAGACTGACAACTCCCCAGACTGACAACTAACTCAGACTGACAACAAACAGATTGAAAACTAACCCAGATGATTACCTAAATGAAGGAAGGGGGAGAACGTCGTCAGAGGAAATGAACATAACAAGTGAATATTCCTACCAGGGTAGCAAGCAGTGGGGAAGGACTGCAGGTATCAAACACAAAATAAACAGAAACAGCATTAGGGTGAGAGTGGGATGATGCAGCAAGAATGGACCTGATTTGTACCTAAAATAAGGCTCGATACACAGGACACAAAAAAGATGCTAACTTTCTAAACCGATGATGCAACATAATTCTGAACTTTAATTACCTGGAAAAAAATTGATCCTAGAGAGGAGCAAGGAAAGCGGAGGGAGAGAAAACTGGACAACAGAAAGGAGACAGAAAAAAGTGCTTCCCAAAGTACTGTGGCAATGAGGAATAAAAGTCAGTGCAGATGGAATAATATACTGGCCTGTTAGTTTTAAAAATTAAATTCGCCGTTTTTGAGTTGTTTACAACAGTTATGTTTTTCGAATCAAGAAGAAGAATTTACGAGAAATGACATGAAGCTGCCAGGAGTTCAGAATAAGATTTAAGGCGACACGAAAATTTCCCAGTCTTCTAATAACATGTTTTTTTTTCCCACTATAATCTACCTTGTCCATAATTACTATCACATTTGCTTTATCCGTTTCGAAAGGTGAAGCCCCGGATCTTTCCTTAATTCATGTTATAATTTAAACCCCAAATCTTTGATGACACAACACTGAAGAGTAAAAAAAAAACAGTTCATTAACGAGTACGGGACAATACACACAACAGCGGGTTAGGAAAGAAAAGGGTGAGCTCGATCCCTTAAAGGGCAATGGAACATCATTTCTCTCTGGGTCTAAAAAAAGAAAAAATACCGTGTGAATTCTAAATATCTTAAAAGGGTCAAATGAAACAGAACAACTGCTGGAGTTGAAGAACAGCAAATCTGGTCCTAAAAAGGGGAAAGTAGCGGACAAAAAAGGACTACCACCAGTGTCACTGAATGCACGGTATGAAAAGGGATGAATACAATCAAAAAAGTGATGGAGCACCTGGAAAGCAGCAAGTTCCAAAAAGCTGCAGCAGCACGGTATTACAGATGCTAAACCCTGTCCCCAAATCTGAAAAAATTCTGTGACAACGTAAAAAAGCGAAGCAGGAGAGAAATGGGTGAACTGCATTTTTTGGGAGTGTACGAAGGTTTTTGATACAGTATCACACATGAGACCGGACAAAAGCTAGAGGTGCAGGCAACAATAACGGGAAACACCTACATTGGATCAAGGAATACTTAGCAAGAAGGAACAAGGACTGCCCAAAAGGTAAATCAAATGAGGGAATAAAGTTTTCCCAAAAAAATACTAACAAATACGTTTTCTAGGCACCTGAAACTAGAAAAAACCCCAGAAACCCCTGTTCCTTGATGGTGGAAAATTTTAAAGGGGGGGAAAATTAAAAAAAAAAAAAAAAGTAGAGAACAAGGAATGACTTCAAATGGACGAGATATACTGCAGGTCTGATCTGCTAAGTGGTTAAAGAATTTATTCCCAGCAATGAAAGCTACTCTAATTTTAGAAAGGAAAAGAAAACCGGAAGTGGAAAACGGATTCAGTGAATTAAAGCTGCAAGCCTCTTTTAAAAAGAAGAAATTCAAGGTGAGCATTGTTCCCAGTATATCGCGTGAGGTAAACATCAAGTATTCCCAAAAAAATGCGTGTCTGGCAAACCTATGATAGCTTTCATGACCATCAGAAAAGTCATTCGTGACACTGTTTGGGGGCATGTCGGGCCCCCGCCTGGAACATGCAGCACCGGTGGAACCCACACCAGATATCAAGAAACTGGAAAAAGGTGTGGGGTTTGTGAACTAACCCCGGATTTAAAGGGCATGAACTATGAGGGACTAAACAAAACCCTGACGACGCCCCAGATCCGAGATCAGGGTGACATGATAAAAAAATATTAAAAAAAAATTAAGAGGATGGACACGGAAAAACTGTTTAAAATTTTGGGGAAAAAAAGGGGAAACACAAGTCACCGGGATGTTGGTAAATGATATTTCTTCAGCCACAGAGGGGGCACTAAGCGGGTGACAAACAGGAAGTGGAAAAGTTACATCCATACATAGCTTTAAGAACAGGTATGACAGGAGTTCCGAAACCAAAAAATGGCCAACAGAAATGCGGGGTCAGGATCAGGGCCCAAAAACCCCGCACTTCCACAACACAGGTGAATACAAGTGAGGTGCTATAAAAAAAAGTTCCCGGACTAAAATTTTTTTGTGCAATAAGTGGGTGAAATATGGTGAGTACGGGTTACGCTGCTCAGTACACTGTTGTGGGCAGCGTGGAGGTTTCCCGCTGTCCGTCATTCCATTGATGTTAGACGGACATTTTTTTTTCATGTTGTCAGTAATTGTGATTTTTTTTTTTTTAACGGAATGGAATCTTTAAAAAAAAAACAGCGGGGGGTATAAACTGTTTCGGCTTAGTAACACGGTTGTGAAACTCGTAAAAAGCTTCTGCAAACATTCGGCAGCGAAGGAAAGGGGTTGGACAGTGTTTTGAATGGGTTTTTTGTTTCAAATTAGAACGAGAATCACTTGAGGACGACGGGGAACCCCTGGTCGTCCATAACGTCGAAAATAAACGCCAGCATTGAAAAAGTGGGAAAATATTTACAAAGATGGTCGTCCCGGTATCCCGGACACTGCAAGCGTTGTGGGAATTTCTTTTTTGGGGGGGGGTCATAGAAATTTTACTGAAACTCTGAACACGAGAAAGATCATCGTTTTCTGGGCCAAAAAAAACAAAATGGAAGCCTTTCCCCCCTCCCCCCCCCCCATCATCTTGCCCCCTTTTGACTTTTTTTTCCTCCCATAAATAAAAATGGCATATAATGGGCGGCGTTTAACGACTTGGAAGAATTCAAGCAAAGCTGCAGGCCGTTTGAAAGCCGCAAAGGGAAAAAGTTCCAAAAAGAAGGACAAAAGGGGGGGGATCAGTGTTTAAACCTTCCCCAATGAGGGGTACCTCAAGGGGCAAATTTTTAAGTTTTTAAAATAAAAAATTTTTACTTTTTTTTAAATAATCCGGAACAAAATCACCTTTTATTGGCGCGTTTTAACCCCCATCCAACACACACATAGGCACACAAAGTCAATAGAAACAAAAAATGCCAAATGTAGTCCCAATATTTAAGGGAAAACAGGAAGCATTAAACTACAGGTCAGTGTCACTGACTTGCAAAAATATTAAGGTTATGGAAATTATCACGAGAAGAAAAGTGATTGAGAACCAAAAAAAAGGGAAAAAAAACCAACAGGTTCATTAACAACGACCAACAGGTTCATTAACAACGACCAACAGGGCTTTTTTAAAAATGGTAAAAAACCTTTCCAAAAAACCCACTGAATTGTGTGGGAAAATAACAAAGTGAGGGGGAAAAGGGGAAGACTGGGTAGATTACATGTTTGTTGTGTTTTTAAAACTTTTCACACAAACTGCGCAGTTGACTGGGAGCCTAGACACCCGGCAGGAAACCCCCAAACAACGGCGGAGGGCCCAGACAGCGGCGGGAGCCTAACAGCGGCGGGACAACTGGATCAAGGGAAAACGCGTGATTGTTCCCCGGAAGTATAAAAAATGTCTATGTGTGACGGGGGATTCCGAAGGATCAGTACTGACTGGTTCAATTTCTTGTGTAAAATGAATGACATGGAAATAATGGGGAACATACAACTGAGGAGGACCGGGAAAAAGACAGACTGTAGGTCTGGTTTGAAAAGTAACTATTGGGAATTTTCCCAACAACTGAAAATTTTTGAAGAATTTAGGGATGGCAAAAAACCGCTAATGGAATATAGGCTCTGGGGAAAAGAAAGGCTAAAAACCTCACCCCAAGGAGGACATCGGTTTGAGCATTGTCCTGAGCACATCGCCTAAAGACACATCGACCGAATAACCGCTGCAACAAATGCGGGTTGATAAATCTAATAAACTTTCCGGAAACAAAGATATCATTCACAACACTTTGTGAGACACAGCTCACACACTGGGGGGTCAGCCACTACCTGGAGTTTACCTGGGGGCGGTTAACTCCAGGTGGTCAAGTCTAAGAAAGGGAAAGTGATGGACCGGCTCGTATGGGTCAGTAGGGCTGCTGCAGTGTTCCTTCTTTCGTATGTTTTTATGTACCTGGGTGTTAGCCGACTGGGGGTGGGTCGCATCCGGGGAGAAAAGATTGACCTATATTTCAAGAAATGCTTTTCATAAAAAGGGGCTTTCTATATAGTATGACAGTGATGTCAGCTATGGTTTTATCAGTTTTATCGTATTGTAAAAATAAATATTATTTTTAAATATAAACGCCGGAATGGATCCCCCTTGATCAATATGTCAAAAATCTGGAGAAAGTGAAAGGGTTTTTGCCATGATACTAGCCCAAAGGGGGAACCTAGTAGTGGCCAGAAAAGAACAAGGAGCTGCGACTCGACCCCTGAAACTAAAAATAGGAAGTACACAATTTTTTAACCCCGATTTTTTTTCCCCCAAAAAATGACTGCTATTTAATCAAATGAAATGAACGATGGATAACGAAGTTCAATGCAAATAAACGCAATGTAATACAAAAAAAAAAGGGGCCCAAGCCACATAAAAAAATGACTATGTGACAGTTACTGAAGGTGCCAGGGGGGGAAAAAAAAAAGTTAGTTTTAAACCCCCAAAAGTTTTAGGGGGGAAAGATGGGACATGACACTGGGGAACCCCGGGCACACACGGGTACATGACACGGGGAAACCCCGGGCACCAGGGGCAGGGGAAACGGGGGAAAACTCATGTCACACAGGGACATGAAACTGGGGGAAGTTTTTGGGCACACACGGACATGAAACTGGATTTCCCCGTCACACACGGGCAAACGGGAAGCCCCGGGCACACAGGGCAGGGGAACCATGTGAAGCCCATGTCACACACGGGTACATAAAACCCCCGTAAAGGGCCGGGGCACACACAGGTACATAAAACCGGGGGAAAGGCCCCGGGGCAACACGGTACAAAAACCGGGGGAAGCTCATGTCACACACGGGTACTAAAACCCCCGGGAAACCCCCGGGGCACACATGGGCACATGACACTGGTGAAAACTCATGTCACCCCCGGGACATGCCACTGGGTGAAAACTCATGTCACACAGGACAGGGAAAATGGGTTTGGGTAAACCCCGGGCATTTACACGGGGGAAGCCCCCTACACAGGGACAGACACAAAAGGGGAAGCTCGTCACCACGGGACAGGGCACTGGGAAGCCCTTTCACCCCGGGTAAGACACTGAGTGAAGCCGGGGCACACACGGACATGAAACTGGGTAAAATTTTTCACACACGGGACATAAAACGGGGGGAAGTTTATGTCACACAGGGGGACTTTTACACTGGGGGCCCCGGGAAAAACCCCCGGGACATGACACGGGGGAACTCATGTCACACAGGGGACATGACACTGGAGAAGCCCCGGGCAAAAGGAATAAAACCCCGGTTTTTGCCCCGGGCACCCCGGGACATGAAACGGGGTAAAAACCCATGTCACACAGGGGACATGAAACTGGATAAACCCCCTTTTTCACACACGGGACATGAAACGGGGTGAAGCCCATGTCACCCCCGGGGACATGAAACGGGGTGAAGCTCATGTCACACACTGACAGCCAATCAAAACCTTTCGGATATGATGGAAAAAAAAAAAGAAAATTTGCAAAGCCCTTTTTTAAATTATTAAACCCAAAATTTCTGTGAAAAAAAATGTGTTAAAGCAGTGCTTGTAGAACATTTTTAAAGCATGCTGTGTAGAAAGGGAAAAGGGGGGGGTTTTTGTGAAACATGTGTTAAAGCATCTGTGTAGAACATGTTTTAAAAAAGGGCTTGTAGAACATGTGTTAAAAAAACACGAACATGGGTTAAAGCGTGCTGTGAAAAAACATGTTTTAAAAAGTGCTGTGTAGAACATGTGTTAAAAAAAATGCAGAACATGGTTAAAAAAGGGCTTTTAGAAATGTTTAAAGCAGTGGTGGGAACATTTTTAAGCAGTCGAAAATGGGGGTTAAAAACCCGTCCCCTTTAGAACATGTGTTAAAGCAGTGCTTTTTGAACATGGAAAAGGCTGTGGGGGCAGGGGGAGGGGGGGAGGGGGGTTTAAAAGTGGCGGGAAAATGTTGGGGGGGGGGGGTGTGGGGGGGTGGGGGAGAGGGGGGGCAAAGTGTGGGTTTGGAGGGGTGATGGGGAGGGGGTGGGTGGGGGATAAAATGGGGGGGTAGGGGTGTGTGTGGTCGAGGGGGTTTTGTGGGAGGGGTGTTTGGGGGGGGGAAGTGTGTTTTGGTAGGGTTTTGGGAAATGTGTGGGTAGGGGGGGGGTGGGGATGGGGTGTGGGGATGGGGGTGTGGGGATGGGGGTTGGAAAAGGGGTGGAAAAGGGGGTAAAATGTGGGTAGGGTGGGGGGTGTGTGTGGGGTAAAAGGGGGGAGAGGTTTGAGGGTGGAGGGGTGTGGTGGGGGTGTGTGGGGAAGGTGTGGGGTGTGGTAGAGGTGTGGTGTGGTGGGGGGTTGGGGAGGGGGGGGAGTGGGGAGGGCGGGGGTGTGTGGAAAAAGGGGGGGAGGTGTGGAGGGCTGTGTGGAGGGGGTGTGAGGTGGGGAAGGGTGTGTGGGTGGGGGTGTGGGGGAGGGGGTGTGGTAGGTATGTGTGGGGTGGAGGGTGGGGTGCCCCCCCCCCAATTTTTGGGGGTTGCAGGGGTCGAGACTGGGCCCCGGCCCCCCCGCCCTGCGCTCCCCCCCACTGGGTATCTGCCCCCCCTGCTCCATGAGCTTTACTACCTTTTTTAAAAAACGGGATGGTTCCTGCCTCCACTATATCTTTCTCTAGACTATTCCCTTCCTGACTACCTGTTTTTTAAGAAATCTTCCTAACACCCCTTTTTACTCATCTGAGTCTTCAACTCCGGGGTTTTCCCCTTTTTTCTGTGTTCCCCCCCCGGCCCCCTGTCACTGTCTACCTTGTCGTTTCCCCCGCAGTATTTTGTATGTCGTTATCATTTTTTCTGACCCTTCTTTCCTCAAGTGTTGTTAGTAAATTTCCCCCAGCCTTTCTTAAAAGGGGAAGACCCCTGATTGTGGAACTAACCTTGTCGCAAACCTTTATTTTTTCTAGTTTCTTTATGTGCTTGCCCCGGGGGGGGTTTTTCCAAAATGGTGCTGATATTCTAGTATGGGGCCCCACACACGGGGGACAGTTCTTAAACGAAATCCCCCTTTTAAATAAAAAAACGCTAATCTTAGGTTTGCCAGTCCCCCCCTTTCCCATATCTGGTTTATGTGGCCTCCGGAGACGGCTTTTGGGGGTTTTACTCCCGGTCTTTTTCCTTTCCGAGGGTTTTTTTTTGGGGGGGGTTTTGGGGGTGGGGTGGAAGGGGGAGTGTGTGGAGGGGGGAGGTGGGTTTTGGTAAGGGTTTTTTGGGGGGGGGTGTGGAGGGGGTGATGTGGGTAAAGTGGCGGGAGGGCCCATTTTGGAGGGGGGGGGTGGTATGTGGTGGTAGGGGGGGAGGGTGGAGGGGGGAGTGTGGGGGGGGGGTAATTTTGGGAAGGGTGGTGGTACTGTGTGTGGTAGGGGGGTGGTGTGGATAGGGGGGGTGGTAGGGGGGTGGGGTGGTGGGGGTGTGTGGGAGGGGTGTGTGTGGGGGTGAGGTGGGAATAGTGTGGGGTAGGGCCATTTTGGAGGGGGAGGGGGAGGGGGGGAGGGGGGGGGGTGAGGGGTGGGAGGGGGGATGGGGAATAGGGGGTGGAGGAGTGAGGGGGTAGGGGGGGATGGTGGTGGGGGGGGTGGGTTAGGGGGTGATTTTTTGGGGGGCGGGGGATGGTAAAAGGGGGGGGTGATTTCGTATTTTTACGTGATGTGGGTTCTGATTTTGGAGGGGTTTTTGTGGGGGAAAAATTTTAAATGGTTTTGGAAAGGAAAAAAGTGTGGAAGGCTGGGTGTGTGGTAAAGGGGGGGGGGGAAAAGGTGAAAGGGGTTTGAAAAGGGGGAAATGTGGTAAAAAGAAAAATTTGGAGGGAAAAATTGGGAGTGTGAATGTGTGGAAAAGGGTGGAGTGGGGAGGGCTGATTTTTGGAGGGGGGGGGGAGGGGTGTGGGAAAGGGGTGGAAAGGGGGGAGGGTGAATTTTGGAGGGTGTGTGTGGGAGATTTTGAAATGGGGAGGGGTGGGGGGTGTGGAAGGGGGAATGTGTGGTGGGGGGGGTGGGGGAGATGGGAGGGGGGGTAGGGGGGGGGTGGGGGAGGTTTTGTGATAGGGGTGGAGGGTGGAGGGGGGGTGGGGAAGGGGAGGGGGGAGGGGTTATGTGTGGAGGATGGAGGGGGAGGGGTTGTGGGGAGATGTGGGTAGGGGGGTGTGGGGTTTTGGGGGTAGGGATTTGGGGTGTGGTAGGGGTGAGGGGGGAGGGGTGTGTGGGGGGGTGGGGGAGTGGGTTTTTGGAGGGCTGAGGTGTGGAGGGGGGGGTGGGGTAAATTTTGGAAGGGGTGTGGTAGGGATGGAAGGGGGGGGGATGTGATGTGGTAAAAGGGTTTAAATGTGTGGTAGGGGTTTTGGGGTAGATTTTGGTAAAGGGGGGGGGGGGAGATTTTGGAGGGGTGGAGGGGTGGAGGGCTGGGTGTGGTAAAAGGGGGGTGTGTGGGGAGATGTGTGAGGGGAGGTGAGTGTGTGGAGGGGGGTTTAAAGGGGTGGAAAGGGGTAAAATGGGGAGATGTGTGGGGGAAAAGGTGAAATTTTAAAAAAAGGGGTGGAAAGGGGGGGGAAAAAAATGGGGTGAAAAGTGGAGGTGTGGGGTGGAAATTTGGGTAAAGGGGGGTGTGGTAAGGGGGGGAAATAGTTTTGGGAAGGGGGAAGGTTTTTGGGTGAAATGTGTGGTAGGGGTGTGTGTGGGAAAGGGGTGTGTGTGGAGGGTGTGGTTTGGGGAGTAAATTTTGGGAAGGGGGTTTAAAAAAATGTGAGGGGGGTGGTAAAAGGGTGTGAGTGTGTGTAGGGTGAATGTGTGGAAAATTGTGGGGGTGAGTGTGGGGTGTGGATTAAAAGGGCTGGGGGTGGTGGGGTGTGTGTGTGTGGGGTAAATATGTGAGGGGGGGGAGGGGTGTGAATGTGTGGTTGGGTGAGGGGGTAGGGTGTGGTGGGGTGATTTAAGGAGTGGGGTGGGAGGGTGAAATGGGAAAAGGGGGGGGGAAATGGGGAAAGGGTGGAAAAATTGAAAGGGGGGGGTAAAAATGGGGAAAAGGGGTGTGGGGGTGATTTGTGAGGGGTGGTGGGATGGGTGGTGGTAAAGGGGGGGGGTGGAAAGGGGTGTGGGGGGATTTATTTTTAAAGGGAGTGTGGGGGGGGTGTGTGGTAGATTTGAGTGTGTGGGAGGGGTGGGGGGTGGTAGGGCTGAGTGTGTGGTAGGGGTTTTGGGAGTGTGTGGAGGGGGTGATGGGGTAGGGCGATTTTGTGGAGGGTGTGTGGGGGGATGGAGTGTGTGGAGGGAAGGTGTGGTAGGGGGTGGGAGAATGGGGAAATGGTGGGGGATGTGAAATGTGGAAAGGGCTGAGTGTGTGGTAAAAGGGGGGGGTTTGGGGGAGAGTGTGGAAAAGGGGTATGGGACTGAAGGGGGAAAAAGGGGGTGTGTGGTGGGTAGATAGCGAATGTGTGGGAAAGGGGGGGGTGTGTAAGGTGAAAGGGTGGTAGGGTGGGTGTGGTGGGGGGTGTGTGGGGAAATGTGTGGAGGGAGGAGGGGGGAGGGTTTTGGGGTGGAGGGGGGGGTGGGGGAGAGTGCGGGGGAGGGATTTTGGAGGGTAAATTGTGGGGGGGTTGGTGGGGAATGTGGGTGGGGGGGATGGAGTTTGTGGTAGGGCGAGGGTGGTAGGGTGTGGTGGGGTGGTGGAGTGGTGAAGGGATGTGAAATTTTGGGAGGGTGTGTGTGGGTAGATTTTGGAAAGGGTGGTAGGATGGAGGTGTGGAGGGCTGAGGTGTGTGGGGGGGTGTGGGGGGATTTTGAGTGTGGGTAGGGGGGGTTTTGTGGGGGGCAGGGTGGGGTAGAGGGGAGGTGATAGGGGGGGAGGGGGGTAAAGGGTGATGTGTGGTAGGGGGGGGGGAGTGGGTGTGGGAGGGGTGTGATTTTGTGGTAGGGGGTGTTGGCCGGGGGTGTGTGGGGAAATTTTGGGGGGTGTGGTAGGGTGTGGGGGGGTGGGGAGTGTGTGGAGGGTTTTTGTGGGGAGATGTGTGAGTGTGTGGGAGGGATGTGAGGGGTGGTAGGGTGGTGGGTAGGGGCTGAGTGTGTTAAATTGGTGGGGTTGTGGAATGTTAAATGTAAATGTGGTGGGCTATTTTTGGTTTGTGGAAAAATGAATTTTTGGGGAAATTTTGGGGGGTTTTTTGTTGGGGAAATGGTGAAAATTTTGGGTAGGGGTGAAATTGTGGTAAAGGGTGAAGTGTGTGGGGGTGGAATTTTTGGGGTTTAAAATTTGTGGTGGGGTGTTGGGGGAAAGGTGGTTTTAATGGGAATTTTATTTGTGGGGGGTTTGTGGGTGTGGATGTTGGAGGGGGTGTGTGGGGGGATTTTGAGTGTGTGGGGTGTATGTTTGGGGGGTTTTTTGGGGGGATGGTCATTGATGGTGTTAACTCCCTGGATGAGTTTTGTGGAAAGTTTTCCCCCCGGGTGAGTTGTGTGGGTGCTCCACCCTGGATAGTTGTGTGGGTGCTCCACCCTGGATATTGTGTGGGGGGGTCCACCCCGGGTGAGTTGTTGGATCCCACCCTGAAAGAAATTGTGTGGGGGCTCCACCCTGGGTGAGCTTGGGATTTCCCCCCCGGAAAGAAAATTTTTGGATCCCACCCTGGATATTGTGGATCCCACCCCGGATGAATTTTGGGTGCTCCACCCGGGTGAATTGTGTGGGTCTCCACCCTGGGTGAAATTGTGGTCTCCACCCCCCTAGTTGTGGGATGCTCCCCCCTGGATGAGGGGGTGCTCCCCCCTGGGTGAGGCTGTGGGTGTCCCCCTGGAAAAGTCTGTGTGGATCCCACC
>WNWK01041001.1:0-16678 GCA_009830355.1 Cherax destructor
AGTAACGTCAGCTAGTAACCCCCACCAAAGAGTTACTACAGACTTCAAGTAACGTCAGCTAGTAACCTCCAACAAGAAGTTCCTAAAGATTTTAGGTAACGTCAGTTTACTGACTAAGCAAAACCCACAAATAAGTCTCTAGAAGTATTCACCTAGCTCAGAAGAATCAGCCCCAAAAGAAAAACTTAAAGAACTGTGCAGTGGGACGGATTTTGAAGGACCTGCCTAGTATGGGCCAACAGGCCTGCTGCAGTGTTCCTCCTTTCTTATGTTTTTATGTTCTTATGTTCATATCACTAGGAAAGCAAAGAAGCAAGTGATATTTTATTCCATTGTTACACGAGTAATAGAAAGACTGCTAGTCTGGGAACGAATTTACTGACATAAAAGCGACCAGGGCAGAGGAAACATATGATGCAGGACACTCAAGGGATTCAAGGGAACCATAATATATTTTGATTCAATATAAGGAATTAAAAAATATCTTGTCCTGAATGTACAGTGACTGAAGTAAAGTTAATACTTAATTTTCAGTGATATTTGATTACATCCATCCATACATAACCCTGCAACTACATATAGGTGAGTACATACATATATACAAGACCGCAAGAAGACCACAGTCAGAGTACAGTCTAGGTGGCCAAAAACCGCAAACCTCACTCAAGGAAAAAGATCTTGGGGTGAGTATAATACAGAGCACATCTCCTGAGGCGCAGCATATGGCCGACTGGCGAACCTAAGAATAGCGTTCTAAACTTAATAAAGGAGTCGTTCAGGACTCTGTATACAGTGTACGTCAGATCCATACAGGAGTATGCAGCTCCAGTTTAGAACCCACACTTGGTCAAGCACGTCAAGAAATTAGAAAAAGTGCAAAGGTTTGCAACGAGACTAGTCCCAGTGCAAAGAGGCATGTCCTACGAGGAGAGGTTAAAGAAAATAGACCTGGCGACACTGGAGGATAAGAGAGAGGGGAGATATGATAACGACGTATAAAATACTGAGAGGAATCTACAATGTGGACAGAGACAGAATGTTCCAGAGAAGGACACAGTAACAAGGGGTCACAATTGAACGTTGAAGACTCAGATGAGTCACAGGGACGTCAGGAAGTATTTCTTTAGTCATACAGTTTTCAGGAAGTGGAATAGTCTGGAGCGTTAAGTAGTGGAGGTAAGGTCCATAGAAAGCTTTAAAAAAGGTATGATAAGGCTCATGGAGCTGGGAGAGAGTGGACCTAATAGCGACAAGTAAAGAGGCGAGGCCAGGAGCTTTGACTCGACCCCTGCAACAAAAATTATGTGAGTATATACATACATAAATACCAACTATACAGAGACAACGTGTTCCAACTTGTGCCAAAAATGAGGTTATAGAAAGTTTTAATAAGTTAATGATAGAACAAGGAAGACAGGTGGAAGGAGCCAGCAAGAACAAGGAAGGCAGGTGGAGAGAGTCAGCAAGAACAAGGAAGACAGGTGGAGGGAGCCAGCAAGAACAAGGAAGACAGGTGGAGGGAGCCAGCAAGAACAAGGAAGACAGGTGGAGAGAGTCAGCAAGAACAAGGAAGACAGGTGGAGGGAGCCAGCAAGAACAAGGAAGACAGGTGGAAGGAGCCAGCAAGAACAAGGAAGACAGGAGCAGGGAGCCAGCAAGAACAAGAAAGACAGGTGGAGGGAGCCAGAAAGAACATTGAAGACACGTGTAGGGCGCCATCAAGAATAAGGAAGACAGGTGGAGGGAGCCAACAAGAAAAAGGAAGACAGGTGGACGGAGCCAGCAAAAACAAGGAAGACCGGTGGAGGGAGTCAGCAAGAACAAGGAAGACAGGTAAAGGGAGTTAGCAAGAACAAAGAAGGCTGGTGGAGGGAGCCAGGAAGAACAAGTAGAACAGATGGAGGGAGCCGGCAAGAACAAGGAAGGCAGGTGGAGGGAGCCAACAAGAACAAGGAAGACAGGTGGAGGAAGCCAGCAAGAACAAGGAAGACAGGTGGAGGGAGCCAGCAAGAACAAGGAAGACAGGTGGAGGGAGCCAACAGGAACAAGGAAGACAGGTGGAGGGAGCCAACAGGAACAAGGAAGACAGGTGGAGGGAGCCAGCAGGAACAAGGAAGACATGTGGAGGGAGCCAGCTAGAACAAAGAAGACAGGTGGAGGGAGCCAGCTAGAACAAAGAAGGCAGGTGGAGGGAGCCAGCTAGAACAAAGAAGACAGGTGGAGGGAGCCAGCTAGAACAAAGAAGACAGGTGGAGGGAGCCAGCTAGAACAAAGAAGGCAGGTGGAGGGAGCAAACAAAAACAAGAAAGGCAGGTTGAGAGAGGTAGCAAGAGCTGGCAAGACAAATGTAGGGAGCAGCAAGAACAATGAAGGCAGGTGGAGGGAGCCAGCTAGTACCAGGAAGGCAGGTGGAGGGAGCCAGCTAGTACCAGGAAGACAGGTGGAGGGCGCAAACATGTATACCTTCACCACCACTATACTCACTATTATTGTCAATAAAACTCAATAATTGTGGCCTCCTCCCAGTAAATCTTCTTTTATGGTCACGTGTTATCTATATCTTTACTGGTATATTAACACTGCTGACTACAGCAGTATATTTATCTATGTAAATATGAATGTGCTTGCAAACACACACAGATTCATACATACACATACTAGAAAAATAGTTTAAGTATGGCATTGCTGACAACTATTTAAAAATTACACAGCGAAGACATTTAACAACACGAAATAACAGTGTCGGAGGCAATGTCAGTGAGAGAGGCAGTGTCAGTGAGAGAGGCAGTGTGAGTGCCAGAGGCAGTAGGGCGTAAAGGTATATTTCTCTAATGAATTGTGCAGCCCATTGACGTGTTTTGGTCTGAATTTTGAGGTTAGAACGAAGCTAAGTTTCTTTTTTTCCTCTGGTGTTCTGTAGAGTATCTGTCGGGCTGTGGTAAGGAAGTCTCTTGTGTGTTTTTAAAGAGTCTGTGCCGCAGCTGTCTCGTAGGTATTATTTTCCTTAACCAAGTTCAATATATTCACTTGACAACTCCTACTGATAAGCATAACGTCTCCTCTTCTTTAATCAGCTAATGCCCTCCTAATGATTTTGTGGAGGTTTTCAGGGAATCAATGGAAATCATTGGAAAAGCAAAGGGTTTTGGATTCTTCCGAGCAGCAGTTAAGATTCCTTGAATGTATCGTTTGAAGAATCTGAGTCAAAGTATCGATGGTTCCGAGTGAGAAGCCGGTATGTTGCAATACACAAGTATGTTGTTCTACAATTCGGATTCCTATGAGTTCCAGAGTAAGGGTCTCGGTTTGAACGCTGGAGAGCTGATAGTCAGACAAATTGAGCATAATATTTGGTCTTCCACCATTTTCACATGTAGTGTTATGTCTTAAGCATAATTTTGCCGGTTTTATGTACTATTACTGTTACAGTATTTATAATCCGTTGATATGGGAAACCTGTGTTTTGATATCAGCCGTGTGCCTGGGCGTAGTCACATTAGAATGCTCCTAACTTTTTGCCGCAATCAAAAGCAAATCTCAACCACAACCCAACACCGTCAAGGTGTTGGGTTGTGGTTGACGAACTTTGAAGGATGAGATGTATAAGTCCTAGGAGCCACCATATCTTCTACAAACCTGGTGAGGGAGTTTGCTCTTTTCTAGAATTGTTGGTATTTATAAGTGGCTATTGGTATTCTTTGTGCGAAAGCTCCAGGCCGAGGGACAGATTACCTCAAACTCCTCCTCTCTTTACAACTTTCTACTTTGTATTGGACTGATGAAGCCACTGTGTGGCGAAACGTTTCATCAATAAAGATACCCAAGTTACGTTGATGAGAAAGACACACGTGCAACAGAATATTGGTTTCTCTGAGTTAACAAGAGAATGCCTCTTCAATTTGGCATCAAAGATGGATTTTTTACTATAAGGTTTGATTTTTGAGTCCTAATTTGTCATTTCATTGAAGAAATTGGGACATTAAAGTCCATGTAATATTTAATAAATACCTCTCCTGATTCGTTTCCAATCTTCAGTGCTAATATATAACTGTATTAGAAACGTATGCTGTATTCTGCACGTTTCATTTTGTGTGCAATGAGTTACAGGAGGCTGGAGTTATGCAATATAAGGATGGATATCATTCTCAAATTGCACAGCGACTGGAATACATCTAACTTTTATGTGTCTTTGGAAACCTGCACATAAAGGAAACTTTAGGTAGATGGGAAGTAAATTTCTTAACTAAATTAGGAAAAATCAAGTAAAGGTTTTAAGCTTAACCAACAGAGTATGCAGCATCCTACGTCAAGGATGGAAGCGAAGCCTAACATACATTTACTTATCCTGGTTAGTGAGATTTGTAAATGGTCCAAGTCGAACTGAAACGTTGTCATAAGGTTGACTCTCCTCTGTATGGGTTATGTATTTACTTACCATACATCACGTAAGAGCATAAATCTGAGCGTGGCTTTATGAGCTTTATGAAGAGCATGTTTGTCGGTGGAACCAGGCACATCTTAAGAAGGGAAAACGTATGATAACTGGGAGAAATAATGAGAAATGGCGGTCATGAACGATGCTATGGGTATCGCAGTTGAACGATAGTGAAGAAACACTAAGCCTCTCGACCTCAAGAGATCGTCAGTAGGAGCCGATACTTACGAGGAATCAGAATGGATGACTGAGGTAAGAGAGTGGGAGGTCAAACTACTGCCAGATCACTTTCAACAAAGAAGGTAGATCTACATGATAGGCCACAACGTGTATTATTTTCTTGTAAACCCTACTGCCATTATGTGACGTCAGCAGTGTTGTAGATGCTTAATTAGTTCGCTCACTTAACGAACTCGCTCAAGTAATGAGATCGCTCATTTAATGAGCTCACTCAAAGAGCTCGTTCACTTAACAAGCTCGTTCATTAAATGAGCGAGTTACAAGCGGACAATTTAGAAATGGAAGTGGCACAGGTGGAAGTCGTTAGCGACATGCATATTCACACAGAATTTCCATAATTTGTTCATAGAATATACTCCTTTTGTTCCTCCTTACGCGTGCCAAGGCCTTTTGTCTCTGTTGGTGGTCTCTACTGTGTCACTGAGCTGGCTATTTCGACTTTGTTCGAGGCAGCAGTGTCCTTGTTCATGGTGACTATTTGTTTGAAATAACTATTTTGTCTCCGTGGTGGCTGCTTTCTGTTCTTGTTTGCGTGATCTATTATATCTTTGTTTTTGGTGTCTATTTTGTCGTTGTTCGAGGTGGATATTTCATTTTCCAATTTTTTAATTTCTGTTTTTTTTTTTTTTGCCCTCGTTCGTACTGACTCTAGTGCCGGCGTCTTCTTTGGTTCCCTTTGTTGGCTGGTGTTATCTTCTGGTGAAGCCTCAGAGCGGCACCTCAGCAGGTAATATCGACCGTCCAGTGCGTCACACTACAGCCAATAAAACTAGATGTATTTCGGTCGCTACGCTGTCCAAAAAATGTATCCCCGTATTCCATAACCTCAGTTCCCTGTACCTCGCTGCACGTGAAACGTGATTGGAATAGTGTAGAGTGCGGCATAAGTTGATAATGCAGATAAATATTAGCGTTGAAGATCTGAAGGGAATCCGAAGAGGCTGCCACAAGTCATTATTTAAAAAGTAGTATTCAAATTTCTTCAATAAAATGGTAAATTGGGATATACACAAATCAAATCTAATTCAAATCTTCCAGAGGACCAGAGACCAATGTCCTAAGCATATTAAGCTTGAAGTCGTTCAGATGTTGTACTTTCAAGTTATCAGAATGCAAGAGGTGAAGGTAATGAGACGCGTGAAAATGAGAATTTCAATTTTACGTATTAAAAAAAAATCAAATTGGAGCCTTTCACAGTCAAAAAAATCCATTTTTTTTTCTAAGATTGACCAGCTTTTAAATAATGAAGGTTTATGTAGTCTTAATGTACATAACATAAATTTTATCTGTGGTCTTTAGGTGTACACAGATGTCTTAGTCACATTTAAGAGGATTTAGTTGACGTAACCCAGAATAACAGATGAAGTCCTTCACTATAACTTCTCTGTGAGCAGAAGAGACATTCGCAAATTATTTCATTGAAATCAATCTCATTAATAAAACTGGCACATGCTGTCTTAGACAACTTAACATCAAGAAATTGTTTCCTTTGAGGAAAACACATCAGCACTAAAAGTTTAAAGCCGACCGGAAGACGCATTTTTCATTTATCGCTCAGAATACAACAAAAATCCTACACAGTCTTGGCCCATAAAATGTTTTATCCGTTTCTTACGATGCATCAACAATTGAAGATTGATGTCGTTCTCAAATCTTAAATTGTAATCAGAGGAAAGTGTAAAAAAAATCTAATTTAATACAATTGCCTAAAAAAATATTTCCAAACTGGCACCAACACAGTCTAAAATTAATACAGAAATATTTCCAGTTATGATTCACCAGTAGTTAATTAAGGTTTAAAGACGATCAGTTTTATATTTTCAACAATTTACTTTATAAAATTGGCAAATTAAAATTAACAAGCTGTGTTTCACTAAAGCCCCACCAAAGGTAAAAGTTTGAAGCCGATCAGAAAATGTCGTAATTGATCCAGTAATATTTCTCAGCTAGTCGAGCCAAACTGAAGAAGCATTCTTTAGCTATTGAATAAAGAAATGAATATCATGATTAATTAAAGTAATGGCAAATTTTGACTCATATCAGAATGCAAACAACGTGAGCCGTTCGTTTTAGAAAGCGCACTCCTGATTATAATTTGAAGCCAACCAGTTGAATCATTCATCAGTTGTGCCACGGATTCCATTGATTCAGTGTTTTCTTTCTATTTTACTACATCAACGCATTTGCCAGCACGCAAACGAAACTTAATAGTTATTATCCTGGCCCTAAAATGCGTCAGCCATTCAATACTGAAGCCGGTCAGAAGAACTGAACTGAAAATTATTTAACGTGATTTAACAGGAATAAAAAAATCACACTATTTACACAGATGAATTTTCACTCTACAGTTGTCGATTTTTTTTGGCAAATATTTTGAATGTTTGAAGCTACGCCAGTGATGATTTTTGCAAGTTATCCGAGCCATTCAGGGATGGTGGGAATGTTTTTTTTTTTTTACACAAATTAATTTTACAGCCTAAGAACTGTTATCCTGCTTCAGCTCATTTCAAAGACCAGCCCTATCTTAGGTATACTAATATTCTCCAAGTTGCCACCCACAACAGTCGACTAATACCCAGATAGTTAGTGCTAGATGAACAGGGGCAGCAGGTGTGAGGAAACACGCCCAACGTTTCCACCCGTGCCGGGAATCGAATCACGGACACGGTCCAACAACTTGTACGTGAGCATGCCAATTGTTCCAAGAATTTGGTCCACGTTACCGTACACAATACCTTAAATCAGTGCTGAGTGAAGATATAGTAGTAATGACGCATAATGTAGAATGATGACTTAGGAAAACTTGGAGAGGTAACAAGGAAATTTGAAATGATGTTTTAGAATAACTTGAAGATTTGAGATAATTTTAGATAATTTGGTGTAATAACTTAGCGTAACTTTTAGTGGTGACTTACTATTAGTTGAAATTGTAATTTAGACTAATTAGGAGTCACACCCTCGAATAACTAGATGTGGTAACTTATGATAAATAGGAGTGGTAACTTGTGATAACTAGGAGTGGTCGTAGTGGAAAAGTATGATAACTAGGAGTAGAAACTTATGAAATCTTAAAGTGGAGACCTAGGGAACAACTTGACATGGAGACTAAGGACAAACTTAGTGATGACTTAGGACAACAATGTGGTGAACATGCATATCATAGATGTCGTGCCAGTCAAGCTACCATAATAGCGGAAATCCATGTTGTATCTGCCGATAAACATACAAAACGAAGCTGTTCTAATCACTGAAGAACTTGTAACGTCTCCCCAGTCATGACTGGATATAAGATTTAAGGCTCTCTACTCTACATGAAGCAGACACGATCCAACATAAAAGGGGGAAGGTGTGATGAAGCAACTAGGGCCCCCATAGCAGACTACTTGAAGTTATACTTAAACGAGGAGCTCTTTCTTTCCTACTGAAATACCAAGTAAAACTGTACAGGTGTAATGTATAATGCCTCTGACCTTCAATATTACATCGATCCTTGACGCATCATGAAGCACATGCAATAGGCAAACCTGTGGCTGGTGCCACAAAGATCAAATTTGCCAAAAACTCTATTAAAAGAAGCCTTATCAATGCTTTCATAAATATGAAAGAGAATGTATATATGTCAATGAGTATATGACCAAACGTGACAGAACCTTTGATTTTCACTGTGAGAGAAGCGTTACAGCACCCACGTAAAATCAATGACCATTACATTTAAGATGGCAAAATAATTGCTAAAACTTTCAACTCGCCAAGCAGACATGAAATACTAAGTGAAAAATGTCCTCTACACATTTCACTCTCATACCTAAATACCATCTTATTATGGTTGAGCAAACACCCTCAAACATCATCCCACATGTAACATGCATAAGTATCATTGTACTTCAAACCTGTTTTTTATATATGAGTCAAAGTGCTCATCTTTGTTGCCCCATTAATAGTGAAGTATTTTTATGCAACCAATAAGAGTACCATATTATCTTCTTTTATATAATTGCACTGCTTTTCTGTTGTGCAATTAATACTCAGTTGTATTTATGAGTGAGAGGGAATGGATTTGAGTGGAACTTGACCTTGAGTTAATAGGGTTACCAAAGCTTATTCCTTCGGTATCCTTGTTAATGGACTGGGCGAATATTTTTGTTAGTGGAGTTGGACCTGACGAGGACCTACCAAGTATGGACCAGTAGGTCTGCTGCAGTGTTCCTCCTTTCTTATGTTCTTATTTTATTGTTCCCATTAATAATACATTTTATACTTGTTGTTCATTTGGCCAATATGTCCTTTTACTTTTATTATTTTAGTCATATTTTTGTTGTTGTGAAACAATACTATTTCCGTTTCTATTTCAATATCCAATTTCTTGCAGTTTTTACCTTCCTTCCTAACACTACGATATATGGTGTTTTTTTATATTACAGCTTTATTCCACTTATAAAACCATTAAAAAAAACACTTGTTTTAATCTCTGCACTCACATATACACATTGTTTATAAACCTTGAGACATATTATTTTCCTATTCTCTATTATTTTCCTATATCTAGATCAATAAAATCTTGTTCCTTGCACATTTTACCCCATTAGTCACCATTTTATTTTATTTTATTTCCTGACAATTCAGTTTCTCGTAAATTTTATCCAGTTATTCATATTTTTCTTTGCTTTACATTACATTTTGTGATTAGTTTATTCACTTTGTCTTGCATATTTTATCAAATATTCACATGTTTTGTTTGTACAGCACTAAATATTGTTACTAGTTTATTTTTATTTTTTAGTGTGGCACTTTTGTGATTTCTCACAACATCAATGCATATAAGGACAAGATTACACCTCGCGGTCAACATACAACACCCTACTCTTTATGATGATGAAGGTAGGTGGTCAGACACCCTTTATATTCTACCCAAGCTTTAATATAAATATCGAACATATCTTAAATTCTTCCCATATTTTATTAATTATAAATTAATCCAATTTGTATAATCCTAAAGCAATACTCATATAACTTTCACAACAGTTTTTTTGTGAAACTTGATTCTATTATATTTCTCTCAACCATGGATTTGCTTGTCACAACTTTATTTATTTATTTATTTATACCATTATTTACTTAAATTTTTTGAAACATTATAACTATATCACTACTATTCATGCACACTTACCGTAAATTTTAATTACATTTTTCATTACATTTTAGTCACATTTTAACAGTTCCCTCTACATTTACTTAACTTGTTAACTGCATTTTTTTTAAATCTTATTATATATGGTATTTTTTTCAGATTTTGTCATATTTTCTACCATTGTTTACACAGGTAGCCAAGCTTAAACAATCTTCAGTAACGTCAAGAACATCTCAGTTTCAACTTCAGTGCTAGATCCATAAGCATACATGATGACATCACAGCATTACGACGACATCACAGCATTACGACGACATCACAGCATTACGACGACATCACAGCATTACGACGACATCACAGCATTACGAAGACATCACAGCATTACGACGACATCACAGCATTACGACGACATCACAGCATTACGAAGACATCACAGCATTACGAAGACATCACAGCATTACGACGACATTACAGTACTCTCATTTTTCTAACACGACCAAATATACATCTACAACTTAATCGGGAACACAGTCATTTATAACTGCAGACCAAATGAAAGGGGAGATGGCACTGCAAAGGGGAGATGGCACTGCAATATTCAATACCAATGATACGCAGAGAATAAATTAAACTTGTACCAGATATGAACATAGGGAATAAATATTTACTCAGTTTGCAGCTATAACTATATATTTTCCAATAGGAAGAGGAGCTCTCTGCAGATCTCCACATACCGACATAGGCAACTTTGGTGATAATCTTAAAGTGCGAATCATGAATAATAATCTAACACGCATCTTTTAATATTCACCGGCGAATTTAACATCAATGTTATTCAAGTAGCAGACCCACAAACACCTGGCGTCCTTAACAAATTGTATAACTGCATGTTATTGCCCTCAAGGAACACACCCACCTGATTTTCATCTTGAGTAAATATGTACAAAGACAGTAGCTCCTTGGGAAGCTGGCACATAAGGTCTGATTCAGGTTCCACGACGAGGTTTCAGGGAGTAATTTTATCATGTTTATAGCTATCATTGATTGCCAAAGAGAATCCAGTAATAACAAAACATCCCTCATGTATTCAAGTTTTCCTTCAGAAAGTTCAATACCTGTATCCACACGTAATCCACTAAGATAAGAGACAGTAGCGTCACAGACAATGCCGTTGACGGAAACGTCAACAGAAGTTCTGTGTACAAAATATTCCTATTAAAACATCTTAGCTCAGCGGTAAAGAGTGCTGATCATTCTGCCACCAGGGCCACTGTTTGATCCTCCCGTCCGTTCTTCAGTTTATTCATGGATAGAATAAACAAATTAAAATGATATCGAACCAATAAGAAAAAAGAAAATGTATAGGTAATTCAAATTAAACATTTCAGGCCATCATCTCAAAAGACAAGAATGGAGGAGCACAGCGTAGCTACACACGTCTACTCCATGAATGTGACTTAGTAATCACACCTCCTACACATTAATACAACATTTGTTTAAAAATCGAGATCATTGTTCTTTTGTCAAAAAAAAAAAAAAAAATTGTGACAGTAAAATTGTCAAGTTTATAGATAGGAGAACATAAGATTGATAAGAAATGATTCCACAATAAATCGTTGAACTGTGGAATTATAGGGAAGTAATTCTTTGGTATTAGTCCAGTTTACACAACGAACTGCATCCCTTAATGAACAAAGCACTGAATTCTTGTACAAAGTTATTGCATATTTCTATTCTCTTACTCTGGTCTCAAGAGACTTACCAGTTTGTCCTAAAAAAATATACCACAACTTTTACTCAAGTAATGGAATATACACAGCGCAAGGATTCCTGCGTAGAATTTTCAAGTATTTTTTGTTTTACAGTATTGTTATATTCCTCTGAAGCACATGAAGCACTCAGGTTAGTCCTAGTGTCACTAGTGTCCTATGTCACTATGGTGTGTATATATATATATATATATATATATATATATATATATATATATATATATATATATATATATATATATATATATATATATATATATATATATATATATATATAGTCGTGCCGATTAGGTAAAACTTGCTATTTTGGCTTAAATAGCAACGCTCACCTTGCCATATAAGACAAGTGAAAATTTGTGTATGCAATAATTTCGCCAAAATCATTCTGAACATAACGAAAAAATATATTTCATTGTGTTTGTTTATTATTAAATTAATGTTAACGTATCTAAAATATATTTAGTTGGATTAGGCTAAATTAAATTGCGTTGTTGTAATAAGGTTAGGTAGGTTTCAAAGTTTCTCTGGTACAAAATTATAAATTTTTATATTAACATAAATAAAAAAATATATCTTTAAACGTATAAGAGAAATTTTTAGAAAGGACTTAATTTTAGATGAGTTCTTGCTAATTGACCAGTTTTACCTAATCGGCACGACATATATATACTATATATATATATATATATATATATATATATATATATATATATATATATATATATATATATATATATATATATATATATATATATATATATATATATATATATATATATATATATTTTGATGGGGTCCACCTCTGGTACAAATTGTGGGACCCATAGCTCGAGAGTGGATAAAAGGCTTCAAGGAGAATATTTGATTTCTTCCTGAAGCCATTTGTATATTCCACTTCCCCTGCCACCCCATCTTTTAAATCTTTTTTTTTTTTACCAATAGGTATATTTTATTACATAATATGGTACAAAAGATTTAAGAGATACATTGTTGATATAAAGATGGCATATACAGCACACGAGGTGTGAGAGATACATGTCTAGCATATATTGTTACATGTTTGTCACTGATTATAATGGGAAAATCTCATCCAGCTCCTCAGAGCTGTGGCGCGTGCCCAAAATACAGCATGCATTACCCCTCTGAACAGCAGCGCTGAGTCGCTGGGACAGAAAACTAGATGCCTTGGGATCCCTAGTTACCCTGTTGAGTCTTTTTGCCCAGCTCCTTGAGGAACCTAGATCCAGTCTTTCCCCATGAGCCAAGGGTCTCCGAGCCTTTGGCAAAAAACATATAATGATGGGCAAGTTCTCCATTTTTTCTCGACTTTTGGGACTCCCTGAAGGTGGCGGCTGCCCCTCCTTCCTCCCTGGTGTATTGGAGAGAGGTATCAGCCAAGGTAGATAGATGCACATGTGTAGTCCCACACCACCTGCTTGCCGTCTGTCCAGGCTTGAAGGGTGATACCATCTGGACGCTTTTGGCTGTCATCAGATCTGCATAGTTGGGGTGGCTCCCTTACTGCTGGGCATCCGGATGTTGTGAGGCTCCTCTTGATAATGTTATTAACCTCTTCATGTCTTGCAATCTTTCCCTCAGATTTACGACATACAAGACCATGATATCCGAATCGGTCTGCTGCTTCACTGCCACAAATACACCTGTGTTCGGCTAGAATAGGGGCGGCAAGTCGAAGGGCAACACCAATGCGGATGGTCTGTGGGTCGAGGCGTGTGCCAAGGCTGGAGTTGGGAACAGCCAACAGAAAGTCCTCTGCATGAGGAGCTCTCACTGCAAGGAGGCGGGCTCTATCCTTCCCTGACACACTCTGAAGCATTGTTGAGGCTATATTCTCTACTATTGGGCCGTCCCAGTGTGACTGTTTGTAGTTGTTGGGGGAAGCAGGCCTGGTTTCAGAGCCCGTTAGATAACTGAGATCCTGGCTCCGTCAATGAACGTTTGGTCATGGATTACAATCTTGTCCCTAAGATGTTCAGGGAGAATCGCTGCTACAAGCCCTCTGGATGCAATGCATGAAGACAGGAAAGCAGGTAGAACAATCTGAGATGACTTGCGGACGCCAATGCCTCCTAGTCTGTCTGGGAGTGTAGCTAGGTCCCACTGCCCATCTTCTAGAGTAAGGTTAAGTACTTTAGTAAAGATCTGCCTCAGGATACTGTCATATTAGTGCAGTATATGGTTATATATGAAGGAGCACATCTTAGGAAATATGTCAACCTGGGCAGACTAAAGCATTTTGTGAGAAGAGACAAGGCATCATGGGTGTCAAGATTGCCTATTCGTTGTTCCATTCTCTCAATTCTTCCAGTTTCTTCTGAGAATTGGCAATGGCATCGCTTCCCAGAGGTGCTCCAAGCAAGACACTATTAGTAGGGGCAATGACTGTTGTCCTGGTAGTTTTGATATCACTGCATCTATCACTTGTTGATTGACTGGGGACGATTTCACATTTGGATGGATTCAATATGAGACCCATTTCCTGTCCCTTGCATCACCTGTTAAGATCATCAGAAGGGACTCTTTGTACCTGCTAGTGTGCCATCATCCAGGAACCAGATGTTTAGCTCACTGGTCAGTCTGACTGTGATTTCCCTAACTGCTATACAGAAGAGAAATGGTGCGAGAGGGTCCCCTTGCTGGACACCCCTGATGATGTGATTTCATGCTTCTCCATTTAGGAGCATTGATTCCCCCGATATATCCAGCTGAAACAAAAGAAAGAGACCTGGGAAATGGTCTTGTACAGCCAATACCACGTCTCTTTTTAGGAGAAAATGCATTCGAAATCAATTTAACCACTGCATTGTCCTCAGGGGTCGATATACGCCCTTGTTGCAAGAACCTCTGCTTTACTTCCTTGAGAGACCCCAAAGCCAAGCTGGTTTGGTTGAAATATATATATATATATATATATATATATATATTATTTATTATAAATATATATTTTAAAATAAATTTTTATATAAAAAAAATTTGGTTTAAATAAAATTAAAAACATTAAACCCAAAAAAATTTTTTTTTAGTTTTTTTTATTTTTTTAATGTAAAAATTTAAAAAATTTTTGTTTGAAATTAAAAAACCCTTTTAAAAATTTTAATTTTAATTTTTTACCCAAAAAATTTTAAATTTTTAATTTTAAAAAAAAAAAATATTTTTTGTTAAAAAATTTTGGAAAAAGGCCCTTTTTTTTGGGTTTTTTTAATTAAAATTTTAAAACCCGGGTTTTTAAATTAAATATATATATATATATATATATATATATATATATATATATATATATATATTTATATTCGTGCCGATTGGAAAAAATTCATTTTCAAATAGCAACGCCCCCCTTGCCAAAAAGACAAGTGAAAATTTGTGTATGCAATTTTCCCCAAAATCATTCTGAACATAACGAAAAAAATTTTCATTGTGTTTTTTATTATTAAATTAATGTTAACGTATCTAAAATATATTTTGTTGGGGGGGAAATTAAATTGGTTGTTGTAATAAGGTTAGGTAGGTTTTAAAGTTTCTTTTGGTACAAAAAATAAATTCTTACATTAACATAAATGAAAAAAATATTCTTTAAACGTATAAAGAAAATTTTAGAAAGGTTAATTTTGATGAGTTCTGTAATTAAGTTTTTCAATGGGGAAATATATATATATATATATATATATATATATATATATATATATATATATTATATATAATTTATTAAAAAATTATTTTTTAAATTTTTTTAAAAAAAAAATTTGTGTTCAAAAATTTCCCAAAATCATTTTTGAATAAGAAAAAAATTTTTTGATTTTTTAAAAATTAATTTGAAAAATATATTTATTGGGGTTTGGGCTAAATTAAATTGGTTTTTAAAAGGTTGGTAGGTTTTAAATTTCTTTTGGAAAAAATTATAAATTTTTTTTTAAAAAAAAAAATTTTTAAAACTAAAAAAAATTTTAAAAAGGGATTAATTTTAAATTTTTTTCTAATTGACCATTTTATAATAAATATATTTTTAAATATATATATATATATATATATATAAACACCCCACACACAAAGACCCCGTCAGCAGGATTCGATCCCCTACAGGGGTCTGAGAAGGTTCCCAAGTGACGGTCTAACCTTCTGCCAAAATGCCTCAAAAGCGGGGGAGCCTGGTTCAAAACCACGTTTTTTCCCCATTTCGGGCCCTCAAGGGGGCCCCCAAACATGGTTTCCTTTTCAATCTCCTCCCGTATGTTCTGACCATAAGCGATTTTTTTTTAAAATTTTTTTATAATTTTTAAACCCCCAAATTTCAATATGAAATTAAGAAGATATGGCATCATAATTCCTTAAAAATGTTTTTTTAAATCTTAAAAAAAAAATTTTGATACATAAAAAAATTTTGTAAGAATATTTTTTAAAATATGTCAATAATACGTTTAATATTTATTTTGTGTTTTTTCATTTAGGGTGGAAGAGGCTTAGAATCCCTGAACAAAAACCCTTTTCATAAAAATTAGAGCCAAGCTGGTTGGCATTTTAAAAAAATTTATTCGAAAGGGTTCTTTTTTGCTGCAAAGTCTCGATACTCATTATTTTTAAGTTTGGTCTTTTTGAGTTCTGCAATTAATTTTAAATATCAAATATTCTCGTTCTTTTAAAGCGGAAATTGTTTTAAATTTTTTTGCTTGGGGTGGAATTTTTGTTGTTAAACCGACGGAGGGGGGGGGAAGGAAAAGGCTGCGGAAAAAATTCCCCTCTTTCATCCTTGGTTTTTTTGGTAAAGACAGGGGAAAATACCTGTTTGGCTGGTTAATTAATGCTTTTTTACCTTTTTTTTTTATTTTCCTTTGTTCTGATTCTCCTCCCAATCCCTGCCATCTTTCTTTTTTTTCCATGTTTTTTAAATCTTTTCTAATATTTTTTTTTCTCTCCTCTCTCTCTCTCTCTCTCTCTCTCTCTCTCTCTCTCTCTCTCTCTCTCTCTCTCTCTCTTCTCTCTCTCTCTCTCTCTTCTATCTATCAACTATCTATCGCCCCATCTCGCCCCTTTTTTTCTCTTTTTGATCGGAACATTTAGTTTTGATCGATGTTCCCGCTCGTCGATTAAATC
>WNWK01041002.1:0-16678 GCA_009830355.1 Cherax destructor
ATTCAAGAACCTTCTAATTTTTACCCACGACGGCGGTTATGCGTGGACTTTTTAGTCCAAAACAGTGAGTAAAACGCCTTTCAGTCCATCTAAGACTGAAATATGGACATACGCTCCTTTGGGGCAATATATTATAATAAATCCCTTGATGTTTATCTTACAGCCCTGTGGAGGTGTGGCAATATATGGATTCCCTGAGAAGGTGTTGGTGGTGGCTGCGACATCTTGGATTCATCCATCAGCTAAGTACTATTAGCGTGACATACAGTCCACGTTATTGTTGGAGCCCATCCTCCACAACATGCAACTCTTAACTTTTCACGCTTTAGTAGTAAATTAAATATATTTAAGGTACTATTCTGATAATTATGAAAATTCCTAATCGCGTATGGGATCCGTCTGTAATTAGAATAAAAACGGCGTAATATCAATGGTCGTAATTCAAATGTAACACATTGTTATTCCATTCATGGGTGGAGCGTTAAACCCTTACGGGTAACTCCGAGTTTAACGCGGTCAGGTTTGCTCCAAGGGAAACGCAGATCCAATTCCTTGGACATAGAGTCTTGACCACAGTGCCCACCAGATAACGCCAGGCAGAGCACCAACCCAACGCCCGAACACTTCGTGACCCACTTTTGCATGGCAGCCCGCCATTCAGAAGGCTGATGTGGCACAGGATTTGTGGTCATTTAAAACGAAACAAGAAAATATAGACTTACCGAGTATCTTGCACGTGAACTGAGTCTCCATGAGCTGGAAGTCGCACTTACCTGGAAGGGTAAACAAAACGAGAAAAATTAATGTTATATAACTTAGCCTTCACAGATACACAATGTTCTTGAAATAATTTAGCAAACTAATTATATTTTTTTTAAAGAAATATACACACCAAACTGTTTCAATTAAAATAACACGTGGAACGTTATTTACCTTATAATTGAAGAACACAATGGATTTTAGACTTGTGGAGAGCCAATTTTCGCTCTTCCAAGTGTGAGCTCGCTCTTCCAAGTGTGAGCTCGCTCTTCCAAGTGTGAGCTCGCTCTTCCAAGTGTGAGCTCGCTCTTCCAAGTGTGAGCTCGCTCTTCCAAGTGTGAGCTCGCTCTTCCAAGTGTGAGCTCGCTCTTCCAAAGTGTGAGCTCGCTCTTCCAAGTGTGAGCTCGCTCTTCCAAGTGTGAGCTCGCTCTTCCAAGTGTGAGCTCGCTCTTCCAAGTGTGAGCTCGCTCTTCCAAGTGTGAGCTCGCTCTTCCAAGTGTGAGCTCGCTCTTCCAAGTGTGAGCTCGCTCTTCCAAGTGTGAGCTCGCTCTTCCAAGTGTGAGCTCGCTCTTCCAAGTGTGAGCTCGCTCTTCCAAGTGTGAGCTCGCTCTTCCAAGTGTGAGCTCGCTCTTCCAAGTGTGAGCTCGCTCTTCCAAGTGTGAGCTCGCTCTTCCAAGTGTGAGCTCGCTCTTCCAAGTGTGAGCTCGCTCTTCCAAGTGTGAGCTCGCTCTTCCAAGTGTGAGCTCGCTCTTCCAAGTGTGAGCTCGGCAACACATTGCCTGAAACATTATTACAACTTGCTCAGCTTCCTACACAAAATTTCAGATTTTTGTTTTAATTCATAAAAACCTGAAACCCTAGCGTTAACCAGCTCTTGAAATTTACAAAAAAAAAGGGGGAGGCAATTTCCAAGAATCTGTCAAGACCAATTTCCAGATTTTTGTGGGAACTCAAATAAGGTTTTATTATATAATTAACTAAATTCATTGAAAACCTATACCTCACCATACAAACAATACTCTGCTACAAATTATTTTTGCCTCTACAGATGCCTCAACACTCATCCTAATTTTTATTCTAATGTTCACTTCGGCTTCTACATAGCTGCAGACATATCCACTGCACAGTATCTAAATACCATTATTTTCTCCATACTCTCTCCCTCTAGTCCAAAATTCAATTTTTGATTGGCTAAACACTTATTATTACTTTCAATGTTTTGCTTTTCATTTGTTCACTTTTAATTTGCTCTTTTTACACAATCCCAAACGCCTTTATCCTATACAACTTCTCTTTAGAAACTCTAGGGTCATCTGCAAAGAGCAACTATGACAACTCCATCAACCTGTCAAATTTAAGATATTTTAACATCCTAACAAACTGTTCTTACATCCCTATCCATAAATACACTATTTAACAAAGCGAAACTCTCAATGGAAAATTTGTCTTTTTTTTTTTTTTCTCCCACAGACAAATGAGCTTCGCTCTCCGCATAGAAACTGTTTACCACTTTTACTAGTTATTTTTTTTATACTAGAAAAATAATGAAATTTATTTTACCGTTGAATTACGTTTACAGTTATTTAATAAACTTTTCGAACGGCTTCAATATTTAATGGTCAATACATTCTACAGCCAAGATACTAAACGTTATTTTTTTTGTAGGTACATATTTGCTAATACCCTAAAAGTTAAAAAAATAAACATGGAATGAACAATCCATGAAATAACAGGAGAATGCATCTTCTGATCGGTTTTGTTGAACGAAAGGTTTGAATTATTATTAGGCTGCCTTAATTGTGACTAGTCAATGCACCAAACAGGACCGATACGTCGTCACTGTGTATCAAATTTAATACTTGAAGTTAGTGATACAATAATAGTACTCCCACACCACCTACAGTGTATCAGTCTACATGACGTAATTGACAGTCTTCATAGTCGTATCAAACCCATCCTAACCAAACTTACCTACCCAAACTAAATGAAACCAAATCTTGCCACACCAAAATCAATCCGACCTAAAATAAGCATTGCCAAACCAAACAAAATCAAATCTAACTCCTAACAATGTTAATGTAGAGGTATGGATGCATCTAGTAAACCTGAACTGTGATTCAGATGGAGTGAAGTTCCGCCCAGTAACTAAGCCCGAGGGGGTCAGGAATGACCACATTAGTTAATCCACTAACGATCATAACATCAATGGTAAAAATACGTTTATTTATTGACCAAACAAAATTAAAGTCTCATTTTAAAGATTTTTTAATAACGGGCTAACAAAATGTGGTCCGGACACCATTAACTCTAAAAGTCAATGGTTTCTTAGATATTTTCATATTTAAAGGACAGATAAACAATTACATCACTAGATTTATTCCACTCAATTACTTTTTCACTGCAGTTTTCTTTCCTGCCTCAGGTATAATAATTCGAAGGCGTAAGAAAGATAAGTGCGTTACTAAGCACTAGAATGATATAGTGGGTTTTGTGTCAAGGTAAAAGAGGCTCCAGGGTATTGTGCCACCATATTATATAATCATAGATAGCATAATCATAGTTAATAAAACTTTTAGGAAGCTGCTTTTACACATTAGCACCTTGCTTAAAGTATAAATGTATAAATGTTTAAAGAAGACTAATTGCGTGGTGTCGAGGAGTAGCCGCGCCAAACTGTTCATAAACCTGACTTCGTAGTATACAAGAGGCAGTCACGAAAATCATTCATATCATCAATGACACTAAATGGAGCTACAAAATTATATTTGCACAGGAGATGTTTTGATTCTTGCTGAAAGATATCTAAACTCCCCCCAAGAGTCTCAGTGCCTTCAGTACATCAATTCAAAACTCTGCTAAAAAAAAACCACCTACTCGCCCAAAACTAAATACCCACTACTTTACATTACCTACAAAGTTATTAAATAACTTTACACTGCCTCAAAATAATATTATTCACTGTGTTACTCCCCTAGCCTCAAAACCACCTACAAAATTGCTCAAAGAAATAATTTATCAAACAATCTAGCCTCAAAACCACCTACAAAATTGCTCAAAGAAATAATTTATCAAACATAATCTAGTACAAATGTTGAAACTTATACCTCATAATGTATATGCCATGTTATATCTTATAATGTATAATCCACCTAATCTAAAGAAATCCATCCTCATGTACCCTTGTGCTCCTTGTAACTCATCTAATGACCATATAAACTGTTATTGCAAAACAAATTATTGATTTGTTTAATCTGATTTAATAATTCTATTATGCAGACATATAAAACTGTAAATGATCCAAAATTATAAAACTATTATGTTTCAAAAATGTCATGTTCAAATTATGTTCAAATTTCATAGCTTAAATACTCAACTATACTTATATTGTAAACTGTCTACTATAATTCTTACTATTTAGCCTCAAAACGCCTTACTTAATTGCTCAAAGAAAAATAGTTTATCAAATATAATCTAGTACAAATGTTGAAACTTATACCTCATGTATCCTTATGTACCCTTGTGCTCCTTGTAACTCATCTAATGACCATATAATTTGTTATTGCAATACAAATTATTGATTTAATTTTGTTTAATCTGCTTTAATTAATTTTATAATGAAGACAAAAATATAAAACTGTTTCATAAATTTCATATCTAAACTATGTTCAAATTTCATAGCTTAAATACTCAACTATACTCATATTGTAAACTATTTACTAAAATTCTTACCTTTTAGTTTTAAGTTAATTTTAAGTCTACCCAAAATGCCCTGCATATTAGGGGCTTTTGACATGTACACCTCATGTAATCTCATAACCCATTGTAATTCCTTGTATCATGTCCAAATAAAATATTATTATTATTACTTCAATTTTAGAAATATTCCTGTTACTAGATTCCTTCAAGGCTTGAGCGATGCCTCTGCATATCACGCCTTGTCTGACTGCACAAGTACTTTGTCAGGAAAAGGAAGGATTTCAAAATGAAAAGCTTTCAGTACAGCTACTAAAAAAAAACTCTTGGCATAGTTCATTAGGAACTCGAGAACAAATTCCTTAATTTGTACTGGATACATTGAGTTGAGTTGTAAAAAGTTCTCTAAAACACAGAAGAGATGGGAACAGTTACCAACAACAACAAAAATGCTGTCATACCTACAATGAAGAGTAACAACAGTCAGGTCATGTGGAAGCAAGATGACAAACCAAGGTCAACAATGGACATTGATGGAACATGGAAAACGGAAAAATAGTTCTGATTATCTGAGAAATGCTAGGTGTTTCTCATTCTAGTATAGTTAAAATATTCGGGTGTAAAGGACGGATGTGGTCCGTGTAAATGTTCAGCAAACAACTTACCGTATGCAGACGAGCTAGTGTTGAGGAAACGGAATAACACTGACAGTGAACATAATTTCAACAAAGATCAAGTTGATCACCATTAGTGATCTCAGGATAAGCCCAAATAAAAATAAAATACTGCAACCTCAGATAAAGTACCAAAAGCACAAACTTCCCTTTGATGGGTTATATTTCCTCTGGAGCATCCTAAGTATATCTGAAGTTTAATGGTATAAATATGAATATAACCGAGAAACCAGTTAGGATTACTTTTAGGCCTAAAATAAAAAAATTTGAAACGAGACCCTGAAAATTCTTATTGGTCAGTTAATGACGGAGATACTGAAGGTTTAATGAAAACCGTTGGTGGTCTCATCAATAAAACCAGTCCCACCGTCTCATCAATAAAACCAGTCCCGCCGTCTCATCAATAAAACCAGTCCCGCCGTCTCATCAATAAAACCAGTCCCGCCGTCTCATCAATAAAACCAGTCCCGCCGTCTCATCAATAAAACCAGTCCCACCGTCTCATCAATAAAACCAGTCCCGCCGTCTCATCAATAAAACCAGTCCCGCCGTCTCATCAATAAAACCAGTCCCGCCGTCTCATCAATAAAACCAGTCCCGCCGTCTCATCAATAAAACCAGTCCCGCCGTCTCATCAATAAAACCAGTCCCGCCGTCTCATCAATAAAACCAGTCCCGCCGTCTCATCAATAAAACCAGTCCCGCCGTCTCATCAATAAAACCAGTCCCACCGTCTCATCAATAAAACCAGTCCCGCCGTCTCATCAATAAAACCAGTCCCGCCGTCTCATCAATAAACCAGTCCCGCCGTCTCATCAATAAAACCAGTCCCGCCGTCTCATCAATAAAACCAGTCCGCCGTCTCATCAATAAAACCAGTCCCGCCGTCTCATCAATAAAACCAGTCCGCCGTCTCATCAATAAAACCAGTCCCGCCGTCTCATCAATAAAACCAGTCCCGCCGTCTCATCAATAAAACCAGTCCCGCCGTCTCATCAATAAAACCAGTCCCACCGTCTTATCAATAAAACCAGTCCCACCGTCTCATCAATAAAACCAGTCCCACCGTCTCATCAATAAAACCAGTCCCACCGTCTTATCAATAAAATCAGTCCCACCGTCTTATCAATAAAACCTGATAGGAAATTCCGTATATTACACTATATTACTTGTACATATACGTATATCATCGTGATTCACAAGGTCTCTAATTTTCTTTTCCGTCTTTCTTCTTGGGAGAGAGTAGAACCCTGGGGGAATATGAGACATTCATGTTCGATCCAAGGAAGGGAAGAACACTTCCAATTCCTTGGATCAAGAACCTCTGACCAGCATAATGGAGCCACCCTCCACGGGATGCGTCTGTTTACATTTTCCTAACCTATTTATAATTTCTTGTCTCTTCTCATTCTCTCTTCTCATTCTCTCTTCTTGTTACTGACTACTGCCACATCAACAACTGTTAGGACTAAGTGCGTGCTCATTTTTTAAATCCTGTTCACAAAAAAAAAATCATGTTCGTTTTTAGAGGTAAATAACAAAGTCTGCACAATGGCAGTCGGCTAGGTATGACCCGGACAACTTTTCTCTAACACTCAGGAATTCTTTGGTCACCAAAATGTATATTTCCATCTTATCACAGTTTTTAAACGAGGCTATATTTACATTTTTGTTATTTTCGTATTTCCATGCGGATGAAGCACTAAATACTCTCCTGGTAGTGTTTATCCCCGACGCGCGTCATCACACGACATTCACTTGTACTTCACTGAATGCTGCTTCTTTGTTGGGGTTATCAGGGCCACTGACAGCATAAGCCGTATCGAGCCCGACTTCTCGATGGTACGAGGAAGATTTGTTGCCCAAGGCTGGGCCATGAAAGAAAAGGAACAAAAGTTCTTTTTATAAATAGAGATAGAAACTTGAAAAGTTTCCGATTAGATCTGGTGGACCCCCTTGCCAAGCCCCAGCAATGCGGGACCTCCACACCCCCACCTGAGTACAGTAACCGGCTTCCCACCAAAGACCGTTAAATAATTATCCGAAGAGCGGAAAAAATGGAGCTGGCTAAAAGTAAGCCGATGAACAGGTGCCCCTCCTGTAGAGTGCCCGGTGGGCAAAATAGATGAGGATAAGCGTCTCAGGCGAGAGAGAGACGTCCGCACCCGACGAAGGCTGGCGCAGAAGTCACTGAATGCTGCTACTGAAAGGTATTAAATGCCACACGAATGAAGCATCTCACCAAAAGATTCGAAATCTCACATTTTCTCCATCCAGGGAAAAAAATGATCTGCCAGTACGAATATAAAATGCAAGTATCTTGGATTTTTCATATGAATGATAAACCAATTTAATTATTATTTTTATGTATTTGCGATATGTTTGCGGTAATTTTTATACATTCAACGAGGTAAAGCCGCCTCTGCTCTGGTTGCTCAGCTATTTTGCATCGAGTCTTCAGATCAGTCAAAGGAGTCTTTATTGACTTGAAACAATGGTAACTGAGCTCGAAATATTAAGAATCGACATTGTTTACATTATGAAGGGTGGATGGGACAAGAGAACAGACGTTTGGTGTTGAAATTGTGAACTTTTCTGCTACAGAGTATGTACGTCGTACCTACCAAACAGAATCATCTTATTCGGCAGAACTTCACCAAAAATAAATATCGAAAAATTTTCTTTGTGCATTTATTGATATACATTTTCAAATATAATAGTAAAAAAACAAAGACGGTTCCTGATCATCAGTGCTGCGGTGGCACCAGCAGCCAGAGCCATCAGGCTAGCAATCGGGAGGCCTGGTCTTATACCGGCCTTCTGTGGCGGTTGCCCCTGAGGTCTATCTACAGGTAACTTATTGGTAGTAGAATTACAAGTGGAGAGGGCAACAGGAGTTGAAAGGGAAAAGCCAGACTATAAAAGGAGGGATTACACGGGTATGAGGAACTACCTTCAGGAGGTTCAGTGGGACAGATACATGGTAGGAAAGTCAGTAAACGAAATGATGAAATACGTAACAACAAAATTCAAGGAAGCAGATGAAAGGTTTGTTCCCAAGGGCAACAGAAATAATGGGAAGTCCAGAACGAGCCCTTGGTTTACCCGAAGGTGCAGGGAGGCAAATACTAAGTGCACTAGAGAATGGAAAAAGTACAGAAGGCAAAGGACCCAGGAAAATAAGGAGATTAGTCGTAGAGCCAGAAACGAGTATGCACAGATAAGGAGGGAGGCCCAGCGACAGTACGAAAACGACATAGCATCGAAAGTCAAGTCGGACCCGAAACTGCTGTATAGTCACATTAGGAGGAAGACAACAGTCAAAGACCAGGTGATCAGGTTGAGGAAAGAAGGTGAGGAGCTCACAAGAAACGATCAATAGGTATGTGAGGAGCTCAACACGAGATTTAGGAAGTATTTATAGTGGAGACAGGAAGGACTCTGGGAAGACAGAACAGAGTGGGACACCAACAAGGAATATACAAACAAGTGTTGGATGACATACACACAACTGAAAAGGAGGTGAAGAAGTTGCTCAGTGACCTTGATACCTCAAAGGCGATGGGACCGGACATCTCTCCATGAGTCCTTAGAGAGGGAGCAGAGATGTTGTGTGTGCCACTAACCACAATCTTCAACACATTCCCTTGAAACTGGGCAGCTACCTGAGGTATGGAAGACGGCAAATATAGTTCCCATTTTTAAGAAATGAGACAGAAACGAGGCACTAAACTATAGACCAGTGTCACTTACGTGTATATTGTGCAAAGTCATGGAGAAGATTATCAGGAGGAGAGTGGTGGAGCACCTGAAACGGAACAAGATTATAAACGACAACCAGCATGGATTCATAGAAGGCAAATTCTGTGTCACAAACCTTCTGGAGTTTTATGACAAGGTAACAGAAGTAAGACACGAGAGAGAGGGGTGGGTTGATTGCATTTTATTGGACTGCAGGAAGGCCTTCGACACCGTTCCTCACAAGAGATTAGTGCAGAAGCAAGAGGATCAGGCGTGTATAACAGGAAGGGCACCGCAATGGATCAGAGAATACCTGACAGAGAGGCAACAACGGGTCATGGTAGGTGACGAGGTATCACAGTGGGCGCCTGTGACGAGCGGGGTCCCACAGGGGTCAATCCTAGGACCAGTGCTATTCTTGGTATAAGTGAATGACATGACGGAAGGGATAGACTTAGAAGTGTCCCTCTTCGCAGATGATGTGAAGTTAATGAGGAGAATTAAATCAGATGAGGATCAGGCAGGACTTAAAAGAGACCGCAGACAGAGTATAGGTTAGGTGGCCAAAGACTGCAAACCTCGCTCAAGGAGAAAGATCTTGGGGTGAGTATAACACCAAGCACGTCTCCGGAAGCACACATTAACCAGATAACTGCTGCAGCATACGGGCGACTGGCAAACCTGAGAATAGCATTCCGATACCTTAGCAAGGAATCGTTCAAGACACTGTACACCGTGTACGTCAGGCCCATACTAGAGTATGCAGCACCAGTTTGGAACCCATACCTGGTCAAGCACGTCAAGAAATTAGAGAAAGTGCGAAGGTTTGCGACAAGGTTAGTTCCAGAACTAAGGGGAATGTCCTACGAAGAAAGGTTAAGGGAAATCGGTCTGACAACACTGGAGGATAGGAGGGTTAGGGGAGACATGATAACGACATACAAAATACTGCGTGGAATAGACAAGGTGGACAGAGACAGGATGTTCCAGAGAGGGGACACAGAAACAAGGGGTCACAATTGGAAGTTAAAGATTCAGATGAGTCAAAGGGCTGTTAGGAAGTATTTCTTCAGCCATAGAGTAGTCAGGAAGTGGAATAGTCTAGCAAGTGATGTAGTGGAGGCAGGAACCATACATAGCTTTAAGACGAGGTATGATAAAGCTCATGGAGCAGGGAGTGAGGGGATCCAGTAGCGATCAGTGAAGAGGCGGGGCCAGGAGCTGAGTCTCGACCCCTGCAACCACAATTAGGTGAGTACACGATTGCAAACAAAGCATACCACGGGCGGGGATAGAACCCGCGGTCAGAGAATCGTAAAACTCCAGACTGGGCCAGCTAGCTACAATAAGATTCATCCAACTAGGTATATTTATACACCATAGGAAGGTTAGCATAGACACCACTGTGACCACAAATGCAAGTTTTTATAGACGAATCTCCCGCAAGCATGGCCGTGACGAACTCTAGCTCAAGTCCCCTCAAAGCCATCATCATGACTCACGAAATCGTAATGACACGATTCCAAACAAACCATACCAGCTGGCCCAGTGGCTAACACGTCGGTCTGGAGTTTTATGATTCTCTGATCGCGAGTTCTAACTCCACCCGTGGTATGGTTAGTCAAGCCATACATTGCTAAAACGAAAGTAATTTAATTCAGCTATATCCTTCCAAGCTTATCTTAGTAGTTCTCAATGTCAGGAGGCGAACTCTATCGAAGCTTACCCGACACACACTCAGGCATTGTTGAAGCTAATCTCATTGTGTCTAGTTGACAGGAAAAATCGGTCTGGTTGATGAGCCTATTAGAGTATCCCAGTGCCTAGCCTTCCATGCATCCGTGCTGGTTGTCATTCATAATCTTGTTCCGTTCTAGGTGCTCCACCACTCTCCTCCTGATAATCTTCTCCATGACTTTGCATACTATACACGTCAGTGACACTGGTCTATAGTTTAGTGCCTCGTGTATGTCTCCTTTCATAAAAATAGGGACTACATTTGCTGTCTTCCATATATCAGGTAGTTGTGCAGTTTCAGTGGATGTGTTGAAAATTGTTGTTAGTGGCACACACAGCATCTCTACTCCCTCTCTAAGGACCCACGGAGAGATATTGTCCGGTCCCACCGCCTTTGAGGTATTAAGTTCATTTAACAGCTTCTTCGCCTCCTCCTCGGTTGTGTGTATTTCATCCAACACTTGTTGAAATATTCCTTGTTGGTGTCCCCTGTGTTCTGACTTCCCAGAGTCCTTTGTGTGTGTGTGTGTTTTTCTCTCTAACTTGTGTTCAGATGTAACACCGTATTTTTATTATTTATCAAGGTGTGTACCATGTTATTATCTTCCTTACAGGAAGTTTCTTAATTCGAATTCAGTGAGGAGTTTATGAAACTGTATTTTCGTTGTACTAGAATAGTTAAATTGTGTTAGACAGGGAATTGCCTCTGTAATTTATATTATCTTGCTTAGCATTATTATTCCCTATTAAACAGTAGCCTTCACCTTGCTAAGTATTATTATTTCCTATCAAATAAATGCCTTTATCTTGCTTAGGATTATTATCTCTTATTGAACAATAGCCTTCATCTTGCTTGCAATTATTATTCCCTATCAAACAGTAGTCTGAGTGGAGTCCAGTGTGAGAGTTCATTAAATTCTAAATCTTTTTGCTTCCTGCGTTGCATGTTGGAATTTTGACCTGAGAGTCAGTACTACTTCTCGGATTAATTATGGGCAACCTCGATCAGGATTTTATCTTGAATTTACTTTTTGTGTGAGTGTTTTCTTTTATTTATGTCATGAAGGATGACTTACTGGAAGCTCGCTAACAATCACTTATTCAAGACCACACTTCCAGGTACAACTGATGTTGTCTTCTGCATTATTCTCCAGTTAATACTTAATAAGGGTACCCAGTTTTTCTTCTTCGTGGGTGTGCCTTATCCTTGTGGTAATTACAAATCGACGTTTGTTGTGTGTCACACTGTGGAGTTAAATAATTTTAAGTTTATTGATTATCTGTGTTAACACAATACTTATGATCTCATAACTAGCAGCCAGAGGTTTTTTTTAATCTTTCTTCTCAAAGGAGTCCAATAGGAAAGTTTACATTATTCTCTCCACTGTTTCCTGTGTTATACGTCAGAATTCTGACTGGTTACTAGTTGTGTTGTGGCAGTGTTTGTGCTAATGATAACTGCAATTTTATTTGTGCTTTGCGTTAACTGTTAAGTTATATCTGTGGTTCCTTGTACGCAATATACTTCATTGAGATTGTCTTTATCTAATGAGATAACGTTTGGCGTACTTTCACATTTTGTATAAAGCGCAAGTTGCTTTCTTACCCCTTGTTAGTGGGTGGTGTGACCCTTGTTAGTGGCTGACCTGTGGGTAAGCGTCCGTGGGTATAGGGTTTCCACCTATTCCTCCATATTATTGTTTGACCTGTTATTGTTGTAAGTGTTGGAAACAGTGGTAGCTGTGAAACAGTTTAAAGTAAAAGAAAGAAAAGAAGAAAGGGTTGGAGCCCCGACTTAGCCAGGCTCACATAATTTATAGCCAATGTGACACTGAACGTCCTTGGCACTCTCAGGATGCGACAAACCTTTGCTCAAGAGATGAAACGTGTTAGGCTGAACTTCCCAACTAATAAGTAAGTAAGTTTATTCAAGTATACACAAATACAGTTACATAGATTATCATACATAGCAGCATATGTGTAGAGGACCTAGGATAACCCAAGAAAAAGTCAAAGTGACTTATTTCCATTGGGGTCCTGCTTCCTGCTAAGTGTGCTTGGGCTAATGTAAGCAGCAAAGAAACATGCTTAAACACGGATCCAATTCAGAAATGATTCATCACTTTATCTTTATATTAGTGGAACAGAATGATGATGTGATCAATAACCTTCTTGCTACAACTGGAGGCATCAAGCTGCTCCACCTTCCACCAGTAACTCAATACATGGATCGCTCCTATTTATCTCAAAGTGAATGTCATTAGACCTAAGAAACACAAAGGAAGAGTCCAACTCATTACCAGTTGCATGGGTCCAATCTACCTCCTTCGGAACATCTGTGTGCCAGGCTTACGTTCCTACCTATGGAAGTGTATCAGCCCTCTCAGCGTAGGGTTACAACTGCCAGCACCATGGTCATGTTGCAGTAGACTGTCAAATATTCCCTTCTTGGTGTGGTACAGTGTGCTGGAAAATATCCCACTGAGTAATGCACAGTGGGGCGTGATAGACAGACTGGGAAAGGCCGGATCTTTAAATGTATTAACTATAAATAAATAGGGTTACAGCTTCGCATAAGGACTGAATCTAAACAATCTTTGAGTTAAAACAGACAACAGTCCGTTAATGACAACTGCGGATGAGGCCAGCCAGCCTATCAAAGCCTGGGATCCCACCTCTAGAAAGCTTGAGAGAGTCAGTCCCCCTTGCAAAGGTTTCTGGTGACTCTGGAAACCTTTGCAGTCCTACACAACATAGCTGTGTAGGACTCACGAAATCGTAATAACACGACTGCAAACAAACCACTGAACGAGTGGGATTTGAACTCATGGCAAGTGACTTCTAAAACTCCAGGCCAGTGGCTTACGCACTGGCTTAAGGTTTTAGGACTCATTTGCCATGGGTTAAAATCCCACCCGTTCCGTGGTTTAGTTGTGTAGGAGCTAGCCACCCCTGCTAGCATAAAAATGCCATATTGGGATGAGGACGGGTAGACGATGATATCATGTGACTCCTGTGTTGCTGGGTAGGTGGTGCTTTGTCTGCTTGACTTATCATGTATGCTAAGGTTTTATTAGGAATTTTGTGGTTTCCAGTGTTACGTTCTATTGTGTCGGTGACGGCGATTAGCGAGACTTATGTGTTTTCGCTTACCATGAGGCGGGCCAAAGCATCAGATATATATATATATATATATATATATATATATATATATATATATATATATATATATATATATATATATATATATATATATATTATTGTAGCCACGATGGCTTCTAATAATATCAGCTATAATTGACTCTAGTAATTTGACCTCAATTGTAGGCAAATTACTAGAGTCAATTATAGCTGATATTATTAGAAGCCATCTAGATAACCATAATTTGATTAATGATACCCAGCATGGATTCACGAGGGGCCGTTCCTGCCTATCTAATTTATTAACCTTCTTCAGTAAAGCTTTTGAGGCTGTTGATCACGATAAAGAATTCGATATTGTTTATTTAGACTTTAGTAAGGCTTTTGATAGAGTACCGCACCAGAGACTGTTAAAGAAAGTGGCAGCTCATGGCATTGGGGGAAAAGTGCTGTCATGGATCGAGTCATGGCTCACCTATAGGAAGCAGAGAGTGTGCATAAATGGGGTTAAATCGAATGGGGACTGGTAACAAGTGGTGTTCCACAGGGATCAGTCTTAGGCCCATTGTTATTTATAATATATATCAATGACCTTGATGAGGGAATTACTAGTGATATGAGCAAATTCGCCGACGACACGAAGATAGGTAGGATAATTGATTCAAACATAGATGTCATAGAACTTCAGGAAGATTTAGACAAACTTAATTCGTGGTCAGAAAAGTGGCAGATGCAGTTCAATGTAGATAAATGCAAGGTTCTGAAGCTCGGGAGTGTCCATAACCCAAGCACTTATAAGTTAAATAACGTAGAACTTAGCCATACAGATTGCGAGAAGGACTTGGGGGTGATGGTAAGCAGCAACCTTAAACCAAGACAGCAATGCCTAAGCGTACGTAATAAGGCAAATAGATTACTGGATTTATATCAAGAAGTGTTAGCAACAGAAGTCCAGAGGTTATATTACAGCTTTATACATCATTAGTAAGGCCTCACCTAGATTACGCAGCTCAGTTCTGGTCTCCATATTACAGAATGGACATAAATTCGTTAGAAAACATTCAGCGTAGAATGACTAAATTAATACATAGCATTAGAAATCTTCCTTACGAAGAAAGATTGAAGACCCTAAAATTACATTCACTTGTAAGACGTAGAATGAGGGAGACATGATCGAGGTATACAAGTGGAAAATGGGTATTAACAAAGGGGATATAAATAAGGTCTTGAGGATATCTCTCCAAGAGAGAACCGCAATAATGGATTCAAGTTAGATAAGTTTAGATTTAGAAAGGATATAGGAAAGTATTGGTTTGGAAATAGGGTAGTTGATGAGTGGAACAGTCTGCCTAGTAGGGTTATTGAAGCTAGGACCTTGGGTAGTTTCAAATTTAGGTTGGATAAATTCATGAGTGAGAGGGGTTGGATTTGAGTGGGACTCGCGCATGAGTGGGTAGAATTGTCAAAGCTTATTTCTTGGGTAGCATTGAAAATTGGGTTGAGCAAATATTCTGTTAGTGGGACGGATTGTGAAGGACCTGCCTAGTATGGCCAACAGGCCTGCTGCAGTGTTCCTCCTTTCTTATGTTCTTATGTTCTTAATACTACACTGCACTAGCCAGGATCGAACCTATGATGCTTGGCCCGCCTCATGAGTAAGGCGAAAACACATAACGCCTTAGACCATGAACCACAAACTTGAGTACATATCAATAGAACTATTATACTTAAACTGGTTTATGTAATGTTATATTTATATAGAAGTATATATTAATATAGTATAATTATATATATATATATATATATATATATATAATAATATTATATTAATATATTATATTTTATAATGAAGTATAGATATAAAGGGTCCACCTTTTTTGGGTAATGGGACCATAGCCTCGGAGAAGTGGATAAAAGGCTTCAAAGAAGAATATTTGGATTTCATCCTGAAGTCAATTGAATATTCCACTTCCCCTACCACCCCATCTTTTCATTCTTTTTTACCAATAGGTATATTTTATTACATAATATTGTACAAAAGATTTAAGAGATACATTGTTGATACAAAGACGGAGTTTGGAAATTAGTAGGAGGTGCGGGATTACCAAAACTATTATCCAGAGAGCTGAGGAGGGGTTGTTGAGGTGGTTCGGACATGTAGAGAGAATGGAACGAGACAGAATGACTTCGAGAGTGTATAAATCTGTAGTGGAGGGAAGGCAGGGTAGGGGTCGGCCTAGGAAAGGTTGGAGGGAGGGGGTAAAGGAAGTTTTGTGTGCGAGGAGCTTGGATTTCCAGCAAGCATACGTGAGCGTATTTGATAGGAGTGAATGGAGACAAATGGTTTTTAATACTTGACGTGCTGTTGGAGTGTGAGCAAAGTAACATTTATGAAGGGATTCAGGGAAACTGGCAGGCCGGACTTGAGTCCTGGAGATGGGAAGTACAGTGTCTGCACTCTGAAGGTGGGGTGTTAATGTTGCAGTTTTATAACTCTAGTGTAAAGCACTAGGGATGTATCGGATATCCGTATCCGCATCCGCATCCCCGGAGCATCCGCATAAATTCTTACATCCGCATCCGCATCCGTATTTTTTCTAAATGAGACATCCGCATCCGCATCCGCATCCGTATTTTTCCTAAGTGAGACATCCGCATCCGCGTCCGCATCCGTAATCACTATTAAATAAATATCCGCATCCGCATCCGCATCCGGGCCTAACAAAGCGGATGTGGCGGATATTATAACCTAAATTACAGAGCTTGCATGTTTGTTTCCCACAAACTTGTTCTTATGATTTACAAATTAACATTGTAGCTTCAAATATTATAACTTAATGACCTGTGCAGAGAGAGAGAGAGAGAGAGAGAGAGAGAGAGAGAGTGGTAAAACAGAATGGAGCAGGAAGGGTAAAGAGAAAGGAGGGTCTTTA
>WNWK01041003.1:0-16677 GCA_009830355.1 Cherax destructor
CTGGTGGGTCACCCTGACACTCACCTGACATCTGGTGGGTCACCCTGACACTCACCTGACATCTGGTGGGTCACCCTGACACTCACCTGACATCTGGTGGGTCACCCTGACACTCACCTGACATCTGGTGGGTCACCCTGACACTCACCTGACATCTGGTGGGTCACCCTGACACTCACCTGACATCTGGTGGGTCACCCTGACACTCACCTGACATCTGGTGGGTCACCCTGACACTCACCTGACATCTGGTGGGTCACCCTGACACTCACCTGACATCTGGTGGGTCACCCTGACACTCACCTGACACCTGGTGGGTCACCCTGACACTCACCTGACACCTGGTGGGTCACCCTGACACTCACCTGACACCTGCTGGGTCACACTGACACTCACCTGACACCTGCAGGTGACACAGTCATCGTTGAGGGCCGCCCACTGAGCCCCTGCAGGATACATGGCACCTATATAATGGCATCCCTGAGGACTCGAAGAATTCCCAGTGGAGCCCAAACTGGCATTGGCATCCAGGGCTTTGCAGGGGTCGTCCGGGCACCGGGCACAGCAGTCTCCGGGCACACGTTGGGGGGAGGTACAGTGGACCGGTGGGCACTCTAACGGCCAACAGTCAATCTCACCGTTCTGTTGGACCAAAAAAATACTTTAGACGGTGGAAAGTACCATCTAACTTTACATTCTAAGAGGAAAGTACCAATTAACTTTACATTCTAAGTGGAAAGTGCCAATTAACTTTACATTCTAAGTGGAAAGTACCTACTGTGTGTACATATCCTCTCTAAGATACGTTACTATGTACCACAATCAACCCTACTCACACTATACTATTCACTCATCTATCCCTACCTCACATATGCCATATGTGCTTGGGGATCAACAGCAACAACCCAACTAAAACCAATATTAACTCAACAAAAAACCACAGTTAGAATTATCACGCAATCCAATCCCAGGCAACCCCCCCCCCCCACTCTTCAAAGACCTAAACTTACTCACTGTCCAGAACATCCACACTTACTACTGTACAACCTACCATGAAAACAGAAAACATCCACACTTCCCTACTTGTTTTGACAACCTACATGTACAAGAAACATCCACCCACTTACTACTGTACAACCTACATGTACAGAACATCCACACTTACTACTGTACAACCTACATGTACAGAACATCCACACTTACTACTGTACAACCTACATGTCCAGAACATCCACACTTACTACTGTACAACCACATGTACAGAACATCCACACTTACTACTGTACAACCTACATGTACAGAACATCCACACTTACTACTGTACAACCTACATGTACAGAACATCCACACTTACTACTGTACAACCTACATGTCCAGAACATCCACACTTACTACTGTACAACCTACATGTACAGAACATCCACACTTACTACTGTACAACCTACATGTACAGAACCATAAATTCCAATATTAACCCTGAACTAAAACACTTTCTTGGTAGTTGTGACAGGACCCATAGACACAATACCAGACACAAAAATCTCTATGACATTCCCCGTGTCCGACTAAATCTATACAAAAATTCAATATACGTACATTAAAGGGCCTAAAATCTGGAACTCACTACCTGAAAACTAAGTCACCATTTTCAACACTATCATCAAAAAACATCTTATCTCACTAACACACCCCACCATCACCTAAACACATGAAAACCACCGATTCACACACACACACACACACACACACACACACACACACACACACACACACACACACACACAGCACCAGTTTGGAACCCACATCTAGCCAAGCACTGTAAAGAAGCTAAAGTGCAAAGGTTTGCAACAAGACTAGTCCCAGAGCTAAGGGGTATGTCCTACGAGGAGAGGTTAAGGGAAATCGACCTGACGACACTGGAGGACAGGAGAGATAGTGGGGACATGATAACGACATATAAGATACTGAAAGGAATTGACAAGGTGGACAAAGACAGAATGTTCCAGAGATGGGACACAGCAACAAGGGGACACAGTTGGAAGTTGAAGACTCAGATGAATCACAGAGATGTTAGGAAGTATTTCTTCAGTCACAGAGTGGTCAGGAAGTGGAAAAGTTTGGGAAGCGATGTAGTGGAGGCAGGTTCCATACATAGCTTTAAGGAGAGGTATGATAAAGCTCATGGCGCAGGGAGAGTGACCCGGTAGCAGCCAGTGAAGAGGCGGGGCCAGGAGCTGTGACTCGACCCCTGCAACCACAACTAGGTGAGTACACATCCTCCTCATCTACACAACACTGACAAAGGAGAGTAAACACAAAATCCCGACTATAACAACGTAAGGTCTAATAAATGTGAAACTGGTCTTAAGTTTGCCGGATATACTACTACAATTACTAAGTTCACAAATTGTTATGTTCTTAAATATTCTGAACAACATCACTATTGTAAATCTATTTAATCATTTGTAATTTGTAATATAGATTAAGACCAAGTATTAGTCTGCCTGGCATGCCTGGCATGCCTGGCATGCTAGGCATGCCGGCATGCTGCATGCTGGCATGCTAGGGCATGCCAGGCATGCTAGGGCATCGGCATGCTGGCATGGCTAGGCATGCTGGGCATGCTAGGCATGCTAGGCATGCCTGGCATGCTCAGGGCATGCCTAGGCTGCTAGGGCATGCTAGGCATGCCTGGGCATGCCTGGCATGCTAGGCATGCCAGGCATGCTACATGCTAGTGGCCATCTTGGAATTATGTCTTACATTGGATGCCACATTGGATCTAGGATCAATCCCATAGGTTGGATTTGGCAAATGTGGATGCAGGATGTGGTGACATTCCTGGTGCTCTCCGATTTTACATACGTGGTGCTACACTGTGCATCTGGGCATTACTGTGGGTGGCCCAATGTAATGTGGCATTTGGGTGCCGTGTCAAATTGGCATGCCGATGTGGCATGCTGGTGTACATCCGGATGTGGGGCATCTTCATGGGTGCCATCTGGGTGTGGCATATTGGGTGTACATTTTAACATGTGGCATTAAATTGGGTGATCTGGCTGTGCATTAGGTGTGTCAAATTTTATGGTCGGGGATTGGCATCTGGGCATCGGTGGGGAATGGGAAAGGGGTGGTGCGGGATCCGGCATTTGTGGTGGATGCGGAGGGTGGGCCCCAGGATCCGGGCTAGGCACCGGAGGGGTTTTGGGCATGGGGCCCTTTGGGATGTGGGCCTCATGGGATTTCAGGGGGTTTTGGTGCCCTGGAAGGCACGGGCAACTGGATGTGGGCCCGGGGGCCCCCTGGGGTTTCCCCAGGCATGCCTGGATCAGGATGCAGGATGCTTGGGGGGGGCTGGGGGGGGGGTGGGCCGGGCCGGAGCGGCATGCCCTGCTGGCATCTTTAATCTAATGGGAAAATGCTAATTCATTGATATGGATGCTGTATACTGTGTGCAATATACTGTGTACACATACTGTGCTATTGTACTACTGTGTGTACATATACTGTGTGTATACTGTGTGTACAATACTGTGTGACATACTTGATTACATATACTGTGTACATATACTGTGTGTACATATACTGGTGACATATACTGTGTGACATATCTTGTGTCATATCTGTGTGTACATATACTGTGTGTCATATACTGTGTGTGACTATACTGTGTGCATATCTAGTGTACATATACTGTGTACATATATTGTGTGTACAATACGTGTGTCATATACTGTGTGTCATATACTGTGTGTCATAATATTTTGTGTATATACTGTGTGTCATATACTTTGTGCATATACTTGTGTACATATACTGTGTGAACATATACTGTGTACATATACTATACATATACTTGTAATATACTGTGTGCATATATTTGTGTACATATACGTGTGTACATATACTGTGTGACATATATTTATAATATACTGTGTGTACATATACTGGTACATATGCTGTGTGCAATGCCTGTGTATACTACATATACATGTGTGCATCATATACTGTGTGTCATATGCTGTGTGCATGCCTGCATATACTGTGTACATATACTGTGTTATATACTATTGTGATGCTACATATATGTGTGTCATACTGTGTGTCATATCTGTGTGTAATATATGTGTACACTGTGTCATAACATTGTACATATACATGTGTAATCTTGTGTGAAATATAATTGATTATATACTGTGTGTACATATACTGTGTGTACATATACTGTGTGTACATATACTGTGTGTACATATACTGTGTGTACATATACTGTGTGTACATATACTGTGTGTACATATACTGTGTGCACATATACTGTGTGTACATATACTGTGTGTACATATACTGTGTGTACATATACTGTGTGTACATATACTGTGTGTACATATACTGTGTGTACATATACTGTGTGCACATATACTTTTGTACATATACTGTGTGTACATATACTGTGTGATATATGTCAATACTGTGTGTACATATACTGTGTGTACATATACTGTGTGACATATACTGTGTGCACATATACTGTGTGTACATATATTGTGTGTACATATACTGTGTGTACATATACTGTGTGTACATATACTGTGTGTACATATACTGTGTACATATACTGTGTGTACATATACTGTGTGTACATATACTGTGTGTACATATACTGTGTGCACATATACTGTGTGCACATATACTGTGTGTACATATACTGTGTACATATACTGTGTGTACATATACTGTGTGTACATATACTGTGTGTACATATACTGTGTGTACATATACTGTGTGTACATATACTGTGTGTACATATACTGTGTACATACTGTGTTAATATACTGTGTTACATATACTGTGTGTACATATACTGTGATATTGTGTACATATCTGTGTGACATATACTGTGTGTGTACATATACTGTGTGTACATATACTGTGTACATATACTGTGTACATATACTGTGTGTACATATACTGTGTGTGCATATACTGTGTGCACATATACTGTGTGTACATATACTGTGTGTGCATATACTGTGTGCACATATACTGTGTGTACATATACTGTGTGTACATATACTGTGTGTACATATACTGTGTGTACATATACTGTGTGCACATATACTGTGTGTACATATACTGTGTGTACATATACTGTGTTAATATAGTGTGTACATATACTTGTGTACATATACTGTGTGTGACATATACTGTGACATATACTGTGTGTACATATACTGTGTATACATATACTGTGTACATATACTGTGTGTACATATATGTGTGTACATATACTGTGTGTACATATCTGTGTGTCATATACTGTGTGTACATATATGTGTGTACATATACTGTTGTCATATGCTGTGTGTACATATATGTTTTGACATATACTGTGTGCACATATACTGTGTGTACATATACTGTGTGTACATATCTGTGTGTGCATATACTGTGTACAATACTGTGTACATACTTTGTGTGCATATACTGTGTACATATTGTGTGTCATATATGTGTTCATATACTGTGTGTACATATACTGTGTGTACATATACTGTGTGCACATATACTGTGTGCACATATACTGTGTGTACATATACTGTGTGTACATATACTGTGTGTGCATATACTGTGTACATATACTGTGTACATATACTGTGTACATATACTGTGTACATATATTGTGTGTACATATACTGTGTGTACATATACTGTGTGTACATATACTGTGTGCACATATACTGTGTACACATATACTGTGTGTACATATACTGTGTGTACATATACTGTGTGTACATATACTGTGTGTACATATATTTGTGTACATATACTTGTGTGTACACATATGTGTGTTACATATACTGTGTACAAAACTGTGTGTACATATCTGTGTCATATCTGTGTACATATACTGTGTGTACATATTATTTGTGTACATATACTGTGTGTACATATACTGTTTGTACATATTGTTTACATATATTTGTGTACATATACTGTGTGTACATATACTGTGTGTACATATATTGTGTGTACATATACTGTGTGTACATATACTGTGTGTACACTGTCCTCCAGTGTCGTCAGGTTGATTTCCCTTAACCTCTCCTCGTAGGACATACCCCTTAGCTCCGGGACTAGTCTTGTTGTAAGCCTTTTTGCACTTTCTCAAATTTCTTGACGTGCTTGACCAGGTGTGGGTTCCATACTGGTGCTGCATACTCCAGTATGGGCCTGACGTACACGGTGTACAGTGTCTTGAATGATTCCTTACTCAGGTATCGAAACACTGTTCTTAGGTTTGCTAGGCGCCCATATGTTGCAGCAGTTATCTGGTTGATGTGTCCTCAGGAGATGTGCTTCGGTATTATACTCACCCCAAGATCCTTTTCCTTGAGTGAAGTTTGCAGTCTTTGTCCCCATAGACTGTACTCTGTCTGCAGTCTTCTTTGTCCTTCCCCAATCCCAATCTTCATGAATTTGCACTTTGTAGGATTAAACTCCAGGAGCCAGTTGCTGGACCAGGCTTGCAGCCTGTCTGAACCCCTTCGTAGTCCTACCTGATCCTCATCCATTTGAATTCTTCTCATCAACTTCACAGCATCTACAAACAGGGACACTTCTGAATCTATCCCTTCCGTCATGTCGTTCACAAATACCAGAAACAGCACCGGTCCTAGGACTGACCCCTGTGGAACCCCACTCGTCATAGGCGCCCACTCTGACACCTCGCCACGTACCATGACTCGCTGTTGTCTTCCTGACAGGTATTCCCTGATCCATTGCAGTGCCTTCCCTGTTATCCCTGCCTGGTCCTCCAGCTTTTGCACTAATCTCTTGTGTGGAACTGTGTCAAACGCCTTCTTACAGTCCAAGAAAATGCAATCTACCCACCCCCTCTCTGTGTACTTATACTGTGTGTACATATACCATGTGTACATATATTGTGTGAGCATATATTGTGTGTACAAATACTGTGTGCACAAATACTGTGTACAAATACATCAGTGTACATATACTGTGTGTACAGAACTTGAGTGTACATATACTTACAAGACATTCACAAGTCTGGCACTGATACAGCCATCGCTGACCACTGGTGTACACCAGGTGTGTGTACACCTGGTGTGTACACGAGGCCCGTACATCACACTGTGGGCAGCACACTGTGTCAAGACTGTCATCAGAACAGTCACAGGGGGAGCGGTGACAGGTGACTGTACCTTCTGTACAAGTACACTGTGAACACTGTACACCAGGTGGGCTCCACACGTCGCCATTCGCACGTTCTAAGCCGTGTACAACGCACCCTGTGTGGGACAAGAACCGTACCTCAACCAAAATGTTGGTTTACACTAAGCTCTATTATAAAACCACTCTTTTTACACTCAGATATCTTATAAATCCTCTCTATTTACACTCAAATATATTATAAAGCCTCTCTATTTACACTCAGATATCTTATAAAGCCTCTCTATTTATACTCAGATATTTTATAAAGCCTCTGTATTTACACTCATATATCTTATAAAGCCACTCTTTTTACACTCAGATATCTTATAAAGCCTGTCTATTTACACTCAGATATCTTATAAAGCCTCTCTATTTACACTCAGGTCTTATAAAACTCTTAATTTACTCTCAGCTTTCTTATAAAGCTCCTCTGAGTAGAGTAATTTACTGTAAGCAGTCTGGAAATAGGCTCAGAGCAGATTGCAAGCAGACATATGCAAAAAAGGTGTAATATCATATGCCATATTCTCAGCAGGATACCAGACGATAAGACAGCAGGCTCCCGTTAAGTCTAGTATTTACAACAGTGACTACGCTCTCAAAATGTGTGATCCCTACATTATTGGCAGTCTGGAAATAGGCTCAGAGCAGATAGCAAGCAAACATCTGTGGGAAAAACTCAAATTTCCTAAACATAAATGCAGATTATACGATGGTTACTACACTTTTGATACATGTGATTCTTTCATTATAGGCAGTCTAGAAATAGGCTCATAGCAGATTGCAAGTGTACATCTATGATAAAACTTGAATTTCCTAACCATAAATGCAAATATTTGCAAAAAAGCAATATCACATGCCATATTCCCAGCAGGATACCAGATGATAAGACTGCAGGCTCCCATTAATCCTAACAGTTACAACGGACACTACACTCCTGAAATGCGTGATCCCTACTTTACAGGCAGTGTGGAAGTAGGCTTCTGCCAGTCATGTTAGAGTGGGAAGGGTGACTGACCGTGGGAGCAGACAGTGCCATTGTCGCAGCTGCAAAGGAAGGATCCCTCTGTGTTGACACATGTGGCACTTTCGTGGCATGTTGCAGTGCCAGCACTGCACTCATCCACATCTTCAAGGAAAAAATGATACTAATAATAATAATAATAATAATTTAAAACAGTTAACTGAAAAAAGATATAAAAATTATTATTCAACAGCCTTAAACTATGACAAAAATTTTATATCAACATTTTTCATATATAGACTTTACCAATAATCTTCAAAAGTAATGTTTAAACACACACACACACACACACACACACACACACACACACACACACACACACACATATATATATATATATATATATATATATATATATATATATATATATATATATATTCTCCATGGGGAAGTGGAACAGAATTCTTCCTCCATAAGCCATAGGTGTCATAAAAGGCAACTAAAATGCCGGGAGCAAAGAGCTAATAATCCCTTCTACTGTATACATTACTAAAGTTAAAAAGAGAATCTTTTGTTTTTCTTTTTAGGTCACCCTGCCTCAGTGGGATATGGCCGGTTTGATGATAATATATATACATACACAGTGCTAGTCACGGCATTATGCCGCCCCTCCCCCCCACACGTACGAAAACACAAACACATAACATGAAAGATTATAATATATATTTGCACACTTACTGAGGTTTTAATACTTGGCGCTGCGACCTTTACGCTTAATCACGTCCCTCAGCCGTGTGGGAAGACTCTCACACAAATTCTTGAGGGTTTAGAGAGGTATATTATTCCATGCCTCATGTAGAGCAGCCTCCAGCTGTGGGATGGAGCTGATATCCTTGCCCAGTAAACTGGGGAATTGCCTGGCAAGTCATTAAAGAACTTCACTTCACAGTCCTTAAGCCACTGAACTACAGATGTGGTGGTATGACACAGTGCACCGTCCTGCATAAACACCGTAGCCCAACACTTGTCAAACGCCTCAGATAAATTGTTACACAATAACTCCAGGTAATTATACTGGTTCATATGCTGGTTTATGGGAAGCACAATGAGTTCACCAACACTCTGAGCTCTGAAACACCACCAAACCATGAGTGAGTCTGGGTGTTTGGTGGTCCCACAGGTGCAGCGTGGGTCTAGCAGGTCACTACCTCTGCGTACACATGTCCCCTACGGTTACAGGTGACGGTGAAGGTTGCTTCATCACTCCAGAGTACTTCAGACCACTGTTGAGGAGTCCAGTGAAGATAATTCTTTGCATAATCGAACCTATGTTTTTTCTGTGGCTTGGAGAGGATAGGTTTCTTAACGTGGCGGTGACTACTGTAGCCCAGTTCTGACACACGTCTGTTAACAGTTCTTACAGACACCTCTGAGAGAAGATGTGGGTTCTTTTCTTTCAATTCTCTAGCAGTTATCTTAGGTGTACTCTCTAACTGCTTCTTTAACACAGTTAAGGTACGAACAGATGTCTTCTTGGAGGGGCCAGGACTTGAAACGCTACACCCAGTTCCTCACTGAACGCTCACACACCAACATTCTCCACTATTTCTTTCGTCTGGTGCCCAGCTTTGTGAAGACTTATGATTTGAGCTATAGTTTCAGGTGCTAAAGACTTCCTTTTACCCATAATCAAACATGTAAAACCCCAAAACCAAAGAGAACACCAGACAAGAGATGGGGCAGATGAGAGTCAAAAGTGCAACACTTCTTCTCACCACAGCAGTTACGTGAACACTGAGTCACTGTGGAGTGTGGCGGCAGGCTGTGATATCATGCTAACGGTTGCTACCCGGCATAATGCACTGACAAAAAAAGACCCCTTGTATGGTAGGCCTTTGAATTTCGTCACAGCATTATGTCGGGGTGCTCACCTGGCATAATGCCGTGACTAGCACTGTATCACTGTATATATATATATATATATATATATATATATATATATATATATATATATATATATATATATATATATATATATTATTATTATTATTACATCCACTGTGAAAAATAGTGAAATTCCAAGCACTTTCATGATTTCTCACATTATCAAAAATAATGTGAGAAATCACGAAACCACTTGGAATTTCATTATTTTTTCAAAGAAGTTGTTCAGTAAATTGTGATAACACTGTTTCCTGTGATCTTATTGTCTGTGTGTGTATATAATATGTCATGCTGAATAGGTAAAACTTGCAATTTTGGCTTAAATAGCAATGCTCTTCTTGCCGAATAAGGCAAGAGAAAATTTGTGTATGAAATAATTTCACAAAAATCATTCTGAACCTAATGAAAAAAAATATTTCATTGTGTTTGTTTATTATTAAATTATTGTAAACTTTTCTAAAATATATATATTTATATATAGTATACATTATCTTTCAATGCCCACCGAGGCGGGGTGACCCACCGAGGCGGGGTGACCCACCGAGGCGGGGTGACCCAAAAAGAAAAACGAAAGTTTCTCTTTTTAACTTTAGTAATATATACAGGAGAAGAGGTTACTAGCCCCTTGCTCCCGGCATTTTAGTCGCCTCTTACAACACGCATGGCTTACGGAGGAAGAATTCTGTTCCACTTCCCCATGGAGATAAGCGGAAATAAACAAGAACAAGTAAGAAAAATAGAAGAAAACCCAGAGAGGTGTATATATATATGCTTGTACATGAATGTTTAGTGTGACCTAAGTGTAAGTAGAAGTAACAAGACATACCTGCAACCTTGCGTGTTTATGAGACAAAAAAGACACCAGCAATCCTGCCATCGTGTAAAACAAATAGTCTTCCATTTTACACTCACTTGGCAGGACGGTAGTACCTCCCTGGGTGGTTACTATCTACCATCCTACTACCTAGGATATATATAATATACGTATATATATATATATATATATATATATATATATATATATATATATATATATATATATATATATAATAAAAAAAAAATTTTTTTATATTTATATATATATATATATATATATATATATATATATATATATATATATATATATATATATATATATATATATATATATATATATATATATATATATATATATATATACTATATCATATATATATATATATATATATATAATATATACATATATACATATATATATATATATATATATATATATATATATATATATATATATATATATATATATATATATATATATATATATATAATAATTCACTGTACTGCCAAGATTCGAACCACGTAGTTTTGGCCTGCCTCGTGCTGAGCGAAAATCCATGACGCCTTAACCCACTGAACCACACAATCCTACAGAACTGAGCACCCAGCCAAGATAGGTGTGTTACTCTTGGTCCGGGGACATACGTGGTGTGGGTGCCTCTAAGCTAAAGAATGAAATTAGCTTAGAGGCACTTACACCACTGTATGTCCTCGGACCAAGAGTAACACACCTAGCTTGGCTGAGTGCTTGGTTCTTGTAGGATTGTGTGGTTTAGTGGTAAGGCATCATGTGATTTTCGCTCAGCACGAGGCAGGCAAAACTACATGGGTTCGAATCTTGGCTAGTCATAGTGTTGTTATTATATATATATATATATATATATATATATATATATATATATATATATATATATATATATATATTTGTCCATGGAAGTAAAGATGGGAATGTATGAGAGTATAGTTATACCAACACTCTTATATGGGTGTGAAGCATGGGTGATGAATGTTGCAACGAGGAGAAGGCTGGAGGCAGTGGAGATGTCAGTGTCTGAGGTCAATGTGTGTGTGAATATAATGCACAGAATTCGGAGTTTGGAAATTAGGAGGAGGTGCGGATTACCAAAACTATTATCCAGAGAGCTGAGGAGGGGTTGTTGAGGTGGTTTAGACATGTAGAGAGAATGGAACGAGACAGAATGACTTCGAGTGTATAAATCTGTAGTGGAGGGAAGGCGGGGTAGGGGTCGGCCTATGAAAGGTTGGAGGGAGGGGGTAAAGGAGGTTTTGTGTGCGAGGGGCTTGGACTTTCAGCAAGCGTGCGTGAGCGTATTTGATAGGAGTGAATGGAGACAAATGGTTTTTAATACTTGACGTGCTGTTGGAGTGTGAGCAAAGTAACATTTATGAAGGGATTCAGGGAAACCGGCAGGCCGGACTTGAGTCCTAGAGATGGGAAGTACAGTGTCTGCACTCTGCAGGAGGGGTGTTAATGTTGCAGTTTTATAACTGTAGTGTAAAGCACCCCTCTGGCAAGACAGTGATGGAGTGAATGATGGTGAAAGTTTTTCTTTTTCAGGCCACCCTGCCTTGGTGGGAATCAGCCGATGTGTTAATATAAATAATAATAAATAAATAAATATATATATATATATATATATATATATATATATAAAATTATAAATGACAGTAGAGTATTTTATGTTGACAATATAAGAGTTTACCTTGACACAGTAAACCATGGTTATTGTCAGTAGAGAGAGAAGTGTATCCAGGTAGACAATGGCAGGTATACCAGCCAGGGAGGTTAACACAGCGAGAGTTAGCATGGCACTGATGAAGGTTCATGGCACACTCATCCACGTCTAGCTGGCACCTCTCTCCACTGAAGCCACGACGACACTGGCACTGCCCAGGTGCTACGCATACACCGCCGTTCTCACAGCTGCTGTTACACACCGCTGAAATACACAAGAACTGTTCAGAGATTACCTCCAACAAGGGGGGAGCAAGGGGTCGTAACCCCTCTTTCCCACAATGCATACCATACTACAAGTTGCATACCATACTACAAGTTGCATACCATACTACAAGTTGCATACCATACTACAAGTTGCATACCATACTACAAGTTCCATACCATACTACAAGTGGTCCCAAAGCTACCATTCCACTGTAACATCTTGTCCAACCTATGGGCAGGACCTACTTACACTAGTGGATGGTTCCACTGTGACCCCGCCTCCTCCTGCTTCCCCTCACCTGACTACAGTAATTCACTTCTCCCTTCATATGCTGTACTTTCTTGAAGATTAAAGGACTGAACACATAATTTCCAGGGTGAGGGACTGATTACCTCAAACTCCTCCTCTTTCTCTGCCTTTCTTAGTATAGGACTGATGAAGTTACTGTGTGCTGAAACGTTTCCTCAATAAAGATACCCAAGTGTCTCATTCTTCAACTTCCGTCAATTACGACTTGAAAATCAACTCAGTCAAGTGTTTGCCCTAGAAAACTCCTATTCTATGACTATCTAGATAACAATAAGCTAGATGGATAAACTAGGGACACTCCTAAGTCAAGGAAGACTGTTCTTTGACTTAGGTCATAAATAAAGCTGGCAGCTAATTTTCTAGATGTGTTGACTAGACGCTAGCATCAGCAGTCTCACGCCCAAGGCTTGGGGAACGCCCCAGAGCATAGTTCCAACACCCCAGAAGAAAGTTGCAACGCCCCAGAGCAAAGTTGCAACGCCCCAGAGCAAAGTTGCAGGGACAAGTCCACACTGCGCTGAAGCGTAGAAATACGACGACGACGTTTCGGTCCGACTTGGACCATTTACAAAGTCACACTGACACACAGGACAGGAAGAAGGGGTATTTATAGGCAGGCAGACAGGGAAGGGCACAAGAAAGTGGTGGAGGGGTAATAATGGAGGTAGTAGTGGTAGTAGAAGTAGTAGTGAAGTCAGTCATATTCTAGGAAAGGAGCACTGCAATGAAGCTGGCGGCCCACATAGGGTAAGGACAACAACACAGAGGGGGGGAAATGAAAATAAAATAAAAAGAAGGTATTGTGCCTTTTTTTGTTATTTAACTCTCATTTGTGTTGTTATAACAGCAAGGAAGAACTGTGGCAGGTACACTCTGTTAAAAGGTAAATAACGTAACTCTGCTAAGCACGGAAATGTTAAATGTTCACGAATTGATCTTCTTGAACATGTGAGCGAGTGTCGGCAAAGGTGAATAACAAGTCGACGAGTGTACTGTGTATTGAACAGTGTATTGTCTGCAGTGAACTAGAACACTAGTGTGTACAACTGTCCTCAGGTTCCACAGGGTTTTAAAACAATGTTCAATCTCACTAAAATAACAAACACAAGTGGCGATGTTCTTGTGATTCACTGGGTTCCAGCCATCATATCTTCAGTCAAGTCATTGTATCTTCAGTCAAGTCATTGTATCTTCAGTCAAGTCATTGTATCTTCAGTAAAGTCATTGTATCTTCAGTCAAGTCATTGTATCTTCAGTCAAGTCATCGTATCTTCAGTCAAGTCATTGAAACTTCAGTCAAGTCATCGTATATCGTCTGGAGGGGACAACAGTCTCATGACTCAGGCTACTCCAGGTAAACACCAGCCCAGGTAAGTCCCTAGTGGCTTACACAGACCTACACACTGCAGTGATTAGGATCACAATACAGAAATAAATATGTAACCTTTTACCATGGCTGTCATAGTCCTGGGTCAGATGACCAAAGCTCCAGCTGTGGGTCATCATCTGACTAAGACCCGCGTCAGGAAACACTTGTCTTGTTTCCTGACAAACCTTACCTAACCTAACCTGTCATGGGTGGACAAAACACCCATATCAGGTAAATCACCTGATTTCAACAGCTGTTGCATACCTGACATGGCGGACCACGGGGTTAGGACATGCATTAGCCCTTGTCACACCCACCCTGTGTCCAGCTACGTACGGACGTAAGTACAGACCACTGTGAAGGAACACAGGGTTAAGCTGCTGTAGTCTTCAGGTTACAGACCTTCAAGATAACCTAAAAATACTGTTACAGTCACACAAATGATTTTTGGTCTTAAAGTGGCCACACACACACTTGTCTATTTTGGTGAATACAAGTATACAACGTATATATATATATATATATATATATATATATATATATATATATATATATATATATATATATATATATATATATATATATATATATATATATATAACGTATATTCATTGTGTATACAACGTGTATTAAATGTGTATACCTGGATAGAGTTCCAGGGGTCAACGCCCCCGCGGCCCGGTCTGTGACCAGGCCTAATGTTGGATCAGAGCCTGATCAACCAGGTTGTTACTGCTGGCCGCACGCAGTCCAACGTACGAACCACAGCCTGGCTAGTCAGGTACCGACTTTAGGTGCCTGTCCAGTGCCTGCTTGAAGACAGCCAGGGGTTTGTTGGTAATCCCCCTGATGTATGCTGGGAGGCAGTTGAACAATCTTGGGCCCCTGACACTTAATGTGTTGTCTCTCAACGTGCTAGTGGCACCCCTGCTTTTCATTGGGGGGATGTTACATCGTCTGCCGAGTCTTTTGCTTTCGTAGGGAGTGATTCTCGTGTGCAAGTTTGGTACTAAGCCCTCGAGAATTTTCCACGTGTATATAATAATGTATCTCTCCAACCTGCGTTCTAGGGAGTACAGGTTTAGGAACTTCAAGCGTTCCCAGTAATTGAGGTGGTTTATCGCACTTATGCGTGTGGTGAAGGTTCTCTGCACATTTTCAAGGTCAGCAATTTCACCTGCCTTGAAAGGCGCAGTTAGTGTGCAGCAATATTCCAGCCTAGATAGAACACGCGATCTGTAAAGTGTCAACATGGGCTTGGCATCCCTGGTTTTGAAGGTTCTCATTATCCATTCTGTCATTTTTCTAGCAGATGCGATTGCTACTGTGTTATAGTCCTTGAAGGTGAGATCCTCTGACATGATCACTCCCAGGTCTTTGACATTTGGTTTTCGCTCTATTGTGTGGTTGGAATTTGTTTTGTACTCCGAGGAGATTTTAATTTCCTCACGTTTTCCATATCTGAGTAATTAAAATTTTTCATCATTAAACTTCATATTGTTTTCTGCAGCCCATTTAAAGATTTGGTTTATGTCTGCTTGGAGTCTTGCAGTGTCTTCAACGGTGGACACTGTCATACAGATTCGGGTGTCATCTGCAAAGGAAGACACGGCACTGTGGCTTATATCCCTGTCTATGTCCGATATGATTATGAGGAACAGGATGGGAGCGAGTACTGTGCCTTGTGGAATAGAGCTTTTCACTGTAGCCGCCTCAGACTTTACTCTGTTGACTACTACTCTTTGTGTTCTACTTGTTAGGAAATTATAGATCCATCTACCAACTTTTCCTGTTATTCCTTTATCACGCATTTTGTGTGCTATTACACCATGGTCACACTTGTCAAAATCTTTTGCAAAGTCTGTGTATATAACATCTGCATTCTGTGTGTCTTCTAGAGCATCCAGGACCTTGTCGTAGTGGTCCAGTAGTTGGGACAGACAGGAGCAACCTGCTCTAAACCCATGCTGCCCTGGGTTGTGTAATTGATGGGTATCTAGATGAGTGGTGATCTTGCTTCTTAGAACCCTTTCAAAGATTTTTATGATATGGGACGTTAGTGTTATTGGTCTGTAGTTATT
>WNWK01041004.1:0-16677 GCA_009830355.1 Cherax destructor
CCCTCTGAAAATTCTATCCAGACAGACTCTGTATGTGTTAATTCAGACTTTATACCCATTTTTATACAACAATTTAAATGATCACGGACATAGAGTGCCACCCCACCCCTTCCCGATACTTCTGTCTACTTGGAACAATTTAAAACCCTGAATGTGACATTCGGCAGGCAAGTCCCGATTTTTCATATTAAACCATGTTTCAGTTATTGCAAAACATCAATATTACCTGTACTTGCAACTACTCTCAACTCGTCCATCTTATTCCTAGCACTACGACTATTGGTGAAATATACACTTAAAGACCCTCCTTTCTCTTTACCCTTCCTGCTCATTTCTGTTTTCCCTTATACCTATTACTGTCCTTGTCACCTAGTGCCACTGGCTTTCCAATATCCACCTTATTCTGCCTATTACTAGTTCCCCTAGAATTTATAACATTACTACACTGGGACTTCACTGTTTTCCCCCATAACCCATACCACTAACTTTTTCTAGTTTAAAGCCCTAACAGCTCCCTCCACTGCAGTTGCCAGTGCCCCCACCCCAGACCTAGATAAGTGAACCCCATCCCTGGCATACATGTCATTTCTGCCATAGAAGAGGTCCCAGTTGTCAATGAATGTTACTGCATTTTCCTTACAGTATTTGTCCAGCCAGCAATTGACACCAATTGCCCTGGACAACCATTCATTTCCAACTCCTCTCCTTGGCAAAATACCACATATGACAGGGTTCCCACCCTTCTTCCTAATTCTGTCTATTGCTGACCTATAGCTGCTAATCAGCTCCTCACTCCTACGTCTGCCAACATCGTTGCCTCCAGCACTGAGACAGATAATAGGATTGCTCCCATTACCTCTCATGATGTCGTCCAGACGGCTAACAATATCCTTCATCCCAGCCCCAGGATAACACACCCTCTGCCTCCTATTCCTATCCTTAAGACAAAATTCCCTATCCATAAACTTAATCTGACTATCCCCAACTAAAACAATGTTCTTACCTCTACTGGCGGTGTGCATGACGTTCTCGACGGTCTTTGTAGAGATGGTCTTCGCTGGGATGTCTTCACATTCGTCTGATAACAAGGAGAAAGAGTTGCTGGTTTTCACAGCAGTCTCCTGACCTTCTTCAACTTCAGCTTCGTCCCTTCAGATTCGACTAGCATCCATTCGTTGGTCTGATCATCGGCGACATTGTTCCGGGGATAATCCTTGCATATACCCTTCAAACGTTGAATCTCTCTTCTAGCTTCCGTTAATTCCGCCTTCATTTGGAGATTTATATCAAGAAGTGTTAGCAACAGAAGTCCAGAGGTTATATTACAGCTTTATACATCATTAGTAAGGCCTCACCTAGATTACGCAGCTCAGTTCTGGTCTCCATATTACAGAATGGACATAAATTCGTTAGAAAACATTCAGCGTAGAATGACTAAATTAATACATAGCATTAGAAATCTTCCTTACGAAGAAAGATTGAAGACCCTAAAATTACATTCACTTGTAAGACGTAGAATGAGGGGAGACATGATCGAGGTATACAAGTGGAAAATGGGTATTAACAAAGGGGATATAAATAAGGTCTTGAGGATATCTCTCCAAGAGAGAACCCGCAATAATGGATTCAAGTTAGATAAGTTTAGATTTAGAAAGGATATAGGAAAGTATTGGTTTGGAAATAGGGTAGTTGATGAGTGGAACAGTCTGCCTAGTAGGGTTATTGAAGCTAGGACCTTGGGTAGTTTCAAATTTAGGTTGGATAAATTCATGAGTGAGAGGGGTTGGATTTGAGTGGGACTCGCGCATGAGTGGGTAGAATTGTCAAAGCTTATTTCTTGGGTAGCATTGAAAATTGGGTTGAGGAAATATTCAGTTAGTGGGACGGATTGTGAAGGACCTGCCTAGTATGGGCCAACAGGCCTGCTGCAGTGTTCCTTTTTTCTTATGTTCTTATGTTCTTATGTCTTCACTGAGCTAAGAACAGATCACCTCTGAGCTAAGAACAGATCATCATGACCATCTTTTGCCCACGGCTAATTATTTAGGAGCTCTCTGCAATTACTGCAATTTAAGACCACTCTCTGCTTCCTATTGGTGAGCCATGACTCGATCCATGACAGCACTTTTCCCCCAATGCCATGAGCTGCCACTTTCTTTAACAGTCTCTGGTGCGGTACTCTATCAAAAGCCTTACTAATTTGAATCCATTATTGCGGGTTCTCTCTTGGAGAGATATCCTCAAGGAACACTGCAGCAGGCCTGTTGGCCCATACTAGGCAGGTCCTTCACAATCCATCCCACTAACAGAATAATTGCCCAACCTAATTTTCAATTCTACCCAAGAAATAAGCTTTGATGATTCTATTAACTCAAGTGCGAGTCCCACTCAAATCCAACCCCTCTCACTCATGAATTTATCCAACCTAAATTTGAAACTACCCAAGGTCCTAGCTTCAATGACCCTACTAGGCAGACTGTTCCACTCATCAACTACCCTATTTCCAAACCAATAAGAACATAAGAACATAAGAAAGGAGGAGCCTTACTAAAATCCAAATAAACAATATCGAATTCTTTATCATGATCAACTGCCTCAAAAGCCTTACTGAAAAAAGTTAATAAATTAGTTAGGCAGGAACGGCCCCTGGTGAATCCATGTTGAGTATCATTAATCAAATTATGTCTATCGAGATGGCTTCTTATGTTATCAGCTATAATCGACTCTAATAATTTGCCTACAATTGAAGTTCTATACACCTGGAAAAAACTTTTTGGGTTAGTTTTTGAATCCCTAGCAACTTTAATTTCATAGTCCCGTTTAGCTTTTCTTATTCCCTTTTTAACGTCCCTCTTAATGTCAGTATACTGATTTATAAGATGACCCTCACCTCTTTTTATGCGCCTATAAATTCCTTTCTTCTGCCCTAAAAGATATTTGAGCCTATTATTCATCCATTTTGGGTCATTTCTACTTGATCTAATTTCTTTATACGGGATAAATGTTCTTTGGGCAGCCTGTATAGTGTTAAGAAAACTGTCATATTGATACCTCTCTTCTTCATCCCAGTCCACAGTTGATAAGTGTTCTCTAAGTCCATTATAATCTGCTAAGCGAAAATCTGGGACCATTACTGAATTATCCCTACTATCATACATCCATTCAATGCTAAAGGTAATTGACTTGTGGTCGCTTGAGCCGAGTTCCTCTGTAATTTCTAAATTATTAACAAGGGTTTCCTTGCTTGCAAGAACCAAGTCAAGTAGGTTATTTCCCTTGTAGGTTCTGTTACAAACTGCTTCAAAAGCAATCCTGAACTACTTCTAAAAAGTCGTTAGATTCTAAATTCTCCTGTCATGAAATTCCAATCAATCTGACTAAAGTTAAAGTCCCTAAATTACTACGTTATCGTGTCTTGTGGCCTTAACAATTTCCTCCCAAAGTAGTCTCCCTTGTTCCCTATCTAAGTTTGGAGGACGGTAAATCACGAATAAAATCAATTTTTCACACCCCTCTGAAAATTCTATCCAGACAGACTCTGTATGTGTTAATTCAGACTTTATACCCTTTTTTATGCAACAATTTAAATGATCACGGACATAGAGTGCCACCCCAGCCCCCTTCCCGATACTTCTGTCAACTTGGAACAATTTAAAACCCTGAATGTGACATTCGGCAGGCAAGTCCCGATTTTTCATATTAAACCATGTCTCAGTTATTGCAAAAACATCAATATTACCCGTACTTGCAACTAATCTCAACTCGTCCATCTTATTCCTAGCACTACGACTATTGGTGTAATACATATAAGAACATAAGAACATAAGAAAGGAGGAACACTGCAGCAGGCCTGTTGGCCCATACTAGGCAGGTCCTTCACAATCCGTCCCACTAACAGAATATTTGCTCAACCCAATTTTCAATGCTACCCAAGAAATAAGCTTTGACAATTCTACCCACTCATGCGCGAGTCCCACTCAAATCCAACCCCTCTCACTCATGAATTTATCCAACCTAAATTTAAAACTACCCAAGGTCCTAGCTTCAATAACCCTACTAGGCAGACTGTTCCACTCATCAACTACCCTATTTCCAAACCAATACTTTCCTATATCCTTTCTAAATCTAAACTTATCTAACTTGAATCCATTATTGCGGGTTCTCTCTTGGAGAGATATCCTCAAGACCTTATTTATATCCCCTTTGTTAATACCCATTTTCCACTTGTATACCTCGATCATGTCTCCCTCATTCTACGTCTTACAAGTGAATGTAATTTTAGGGTCTTCAATCTTTCTTCGTAAGGAAGATTTCTAATGCTATGTATTAATTTAGTCATTCTACGCTGAATGTTTTCTAACGAATTTATGTCCATTCTGTAATATGGAGACCAAAACTGAGCTGCGTAATCTAGGTGAGGCCTTACTAATGATGTATAAAGCTGTAATATAACCTCTGGACTTCTGTTGCTAACACTTCTTGATATAAATCCCAGTAATCTATATGCCTTATTACGTACGCTTAGGCATTGCTGTCTTGGTTTAAGGTTGCTGCTTACCATCACCCCCAAGTCCTTCTCGCAATCTGTATGGCTAAGTTCTACGTTATTTAACTTATAAGTGCTTGGGTTATGGACACTCCCGAGCTTCAGAACCTTGCATTTATCTACATTGAACTGCATCTGCCACTTTTCTGACCACGAATTAAGTTTGTCTAAATCTTCCTGAAGTTCTATGACATCTATGTTTGAATCAATTATCCTACCTATCTTCGTGTCGTCGGCGAATTTGCTCATATCACTAGTAATTCCCTCATCAAGGTCATTGATATATATTATAAATAACAATGGGCCTAAGACTGATCCCTGTGGAACACCACTTGTTACAAGTCCCCATTCGGATTTAACCCCATTTATGCACACTCTCTGCTTCCTATTGGTGAGCCATGACTCGATCCATGACAGCACTTTTCCCCCAATGCCATGAGCTGCCACTTTCTTTAACAGTCTCTGGTGCGGTACTCTATCAAAAGCCTTACTAAAGTCTAAATAAACAATATCGAATTCTTTATCGTGATCAACAGCCTCAAAAGCTTTACTGAAGAAGGTTAATAAATTAGATAGGCAGGAACGGCCCCTCGTGAATCCATCAACGGCCCCTCGTGAATCCATATTTAGAGACCCTCCTTTCTCTTTACCCTTCCTGCTCATCTCTGTTTTTCCACTATACCTATTACTGTCCTTGTCATCTAGTGTCACTAGCTTTCCACTATCCACCTTATTCTGCCTATTACTAGTTCTCCTACAACTTATAATATTACTACACTGGGACTTCTCTGTTTTCCCCCCAAAACCCATACCACTAACTATTTCTAGTTTAAAGCCCTAACAGCTCCCTCCACTGCAGTTGCCAGTGCCCCCACCCCAGACCTGGATAAGTGAACCCCATCCCTGGCATACATGTCATTTCTGCCATAGAAGAGGTCCCAGTTATCAATGAATGTTACTGAATTTTCCTTACAGTATTTGTCCAGCCAGCAATTGACACCAATTGCCCTGGACAGCCATTCATTTCCAACTCCTCTCCTTGGCAAAATACCACATATGACAGGGTTCCCACCCTTCTTCCTAATTATGTCTATTGCTGACCTAAACCTGCTAGTCAGGTCCTCACTCCTACGTCTGCCAACATCGTTGCCTCCAGCACTGAGACAGATAATAGGATTGCTCCCATTACCTCTCATGATGACGTCCAGACGGCTAACAATATCCTCCATCCCAGCCCCAGGAAAGCAAACCCTCTGTCTCCTACTCCTATCAATCAAACAGAAAGCCCTATCCATGTACCTAACCTGACTGTCCCCAACAACAACAATGTTTTTACCTTCCTTTGTGTCTTTCGTCGTGACGCTCCCAGAAGTCGACTCACATTCATCGGGTAGCACGGAGAATGGGTTCGATGTTTCCACAACATTCTCCTGGGTCTTCGTTGTTTCTACCTCTCCACCCGTCCTCTTGAGCCTTAACTTTGTCCCATGCGTTTTAGCCACTGTCCAGGTTCCTTTCCTGGCTTGAGGATTCTCAACAGGAGGATTACTACGAATCCTCTTGTTTTCCTCAGTCAGTCGCTGTATCTCAAGCTTAGCTACCCTCAGTTCTTCCTTCAGCTGCTGGTAGAGTAGCTCAAGAGAGGACATCTTCTTCAGATTGACAGAGAGCACACAAGACACGTCTTCGCAATCTGTACGGCTGAGTTCAACATTATTAAGCTGGTAGGTGCTAGGGTTATGAACATTCCCGAGCTTTAGAACTTTGCATTTATCTACATTGAACTGCATGCCATTTTTCTGACCAGGAATTGAGTTTGTCTAAATCTTCCTGAAGTTCCGTGACATCTACGTCTGAATCGATTATCCTACCTATCTTCGTGTCATCAGCGAATTTGCTCATATCACTAGTAATTCCCTCGTCAAGGTCATTTATATATATTATATACAACAACGGGCCCAAAACCGATCCCTGTGGAACGCCACTTGTTACAGATCCCCACTCTGATTTAACCCCATTAATGCACACCCTCTGCTTCCTATTGGTGAGCCATGACTCGATCCATGAAAACACTTTTCCTCCAATGCCGTGAGCAGCCACTTTCTTTAACAGTCTCTGATGTGGTACTCTATCAAAAGCCTTACTAAAATCCAAATAAACAATATCGAATTCTTTATCATGATCAACTGCCTCAAAAGCCTTACTGAGAAAAGTTAATAAATTAGTTAGGCAGGAACGGCCCCTGGTGAATCCATGTTGAGTATCATGGAGTATTGCGAGTATATCATGAGTATTGCGAGAAGGACTTGGGGGTGATGGTAAGCAGCAACCTTAAACCAAGACAGCAATGCCTAAGCGTACGTAATAAGGCAAATAGATTACTGGGATTTATATCAAGAAGTGTTAGCAACAGAAGTCCAGAGGTTATATTACAGCTTTATACATCATTAGTAAGGCCTCACCTAGATTACGCAACTCAGTTCTGGTCTCCATATTACAGAATGGACATAAATTTGTTAGAAAACATTCAGCGTAGAATGACTAAATTAATACATAGCATTAGAAATCTTCCTTACGAAGAAAGATTGAAGACCCTTAAATTACATTCACTTGTAAGACGTAGAATGAGGGGAGACATGATCGAGGTATACAAGTGGAAAATGGGTATTAACAAAGGGGATATATATAAGGTCTTGAGGGTATCTCTCCAAGAGAGAACCCGCAATAATGGATTCAAGTTAGATAAGTTTAGATTTAGAAAGGATATAGGAAAGTATTGGTTTGGAAATAGGGTAGTTGATGAGTGGAACAGTCTGCCTAGTAGGGTTATTGAAGCAAGGACCTTGGGTAGTTTTAAATTTAGGTTGGATAAATTCATGAGTGAGAGGGGTTGGATTTGAGTGGGAATTGCACATGAGTAAATAAAATTATCAAATCTTATATTCTTGGGTAGCATTGAAAGTTGGGTTGAACAAGTGTTCTGTTGGTGGGATGGAATGTGAAGGACCTGCCTAGTATGGGCCAACAGGCCTGCTGCAGTGTTCCTCCTTTCTTATGTTCTTATGTTCTTAATTATGTCTATCGAGATGGCTTCTTATGTTATCAGCTATAATCGACTCTAATAATTTGCCTACAATTGAAGTTAGACTTATTGGGCGGTAATTTGATGGTAACGACTTGTCCCCTGCTTTAAAAATAGGAATTACATTAGCCATCTTCCACGTATCAGACACTACACCTGTTTGAAGAGATACTTTAAAAATGTTAGTTAAGGGTTCACAGAGTTCAATTTTGCATTCCTTAAGAACCCTTGAAAAAAGCTCATCAGGGCCTGGCGATTTATTTTGCTTCAAACGGTCTATATGTTTGATAACAATTTCGCTAGTGACTGTGATACTACATAATTTATCTTCTTCAGGCCCACTAAAATACCTAATTCTTGGGATATTATTAGTGTCTTCCTGAGTGAAAACCGAGAGAAAATAATTATTAAAAATAGAGCACATTTCATTCTCTTTGTCAGTAAGATACCCATAATTATTTTTAAGGGGACCTATCTTATCTCTAACTTTTGTTCTATACACCTGGAAAAAACTTTTTGGGTTAGTTTTCGAATCCCTAGCAACTTTAATTTCGTAGTCCCGCTTAGCTTTTCTTATCCCCTTTTTAACGTCCATCTTAATGTCAATATACTGATTCGTAAGATAAGAACATAAGAAAGGAGGAACACTGCAGCAGGCCTGTTGGCCCATACTAGGCAGGTCCTTCACAATCCATCCCACTAACAGAATAATTGCCCAACCTAATTTTCAATTCTACCCAAGAAATAAGCTTTGCAGATTCTATTAACTCAAGTGCGAGTCACACTCAAATCAAACCCCTCTCACTCATGTATTTATCCAACCTAAATTTGAAACTACCCAAGGTCCTAGCTTCAATGACCCTACTAGGGGAAATAGAACCTACAAGGGGAAATAGAACCTACAAGGGGAAATTAGAACCTACAAGGGGAAATAACCTACTTGACTTGGTTCTGGCAAGCAAGGAAACCCTTGTTAATAATTTAGAAATTACAGAGGAACTCGGCTCAAGCGACCACAAGTCAATTACCTTTAGCATTGAATGGATGTATGATAGTAGGGATAATTCAGTAATGGTCCCAGATTTTCGCTTAGCAGATTATAATGGACTTAGAGAACACTTATCAACTGTGGACTGGGGTGAAGAAGAGAGTTATCAATATGACAGTTTTCTTAACACTATACAGGCTGCCCAAAGAACATTTATCCCGTATAAAGAAATTAGATCAAGTAGAAATGACCCAAAATGGATGAATAATAGGCTCAAATATCTTTTAGGGCAGAAGAAAGGAATTTATAGGCGCATAAAAAGAGGTGAGGGTCATCTTATAAATCAGTATACTGACATTAAGAGGGACGTTAAAAGGGAATAAGAAAAGCTAAACGGGACTATGAAATTAAAGTTGCTAGGGATTCAAAAACTAACCCAAAAGTTTTTCCAGGTTTATAGAACAAAAGTTAGGGATAAGATAGGTCCCCTTAAAAATAACTTTGGGCATCTTACTGACAAGGAGAATGATATGTGCTCTATTTTTAATAATTATTTTCTCTCGGTTTTCACACAGGAAGACATTAATAATATCCCAGTAATTAATTTTTACAGAGGCCCAGAAGAAGATAAATTATGTAATATCACAGTCACTAGCGAAATGATTATGAAACAGCTGGACCGACTGAAACAAAATAAATCGCCGGGTCCTGATGAGCTTTTGCAAGGGTTCTTAAGGAATGCAAAATGGAACTCTGTGAACCAATATCTAACATTTTTAATTTATCTCTTCAAACAGGTGTAGTGTGTGATATGTGGAAGATGGCTAATGTAATTCCTATTTTTAAAGCAGGGGACAAGTCACTACCGTCTAACTACCGCCCAATAAGCCTGACCTCAATTGTAGGCAAATTACTAGAGTCAATTATAGCTGATATTATTAGAAGCCATCTAGATAACCATAATTTGATTAATGATACCCAGCATGGATTCACGAGGGCCGTTCCTGCCTATCTAATTTATTAACCTTCTTCAGTAAAGCTTTTGAGGCTGTTGATCACGATAAAGAATTCGATATTGTTTATTTAGACTTTAGTAAGGCTTTTGATAGAGTACCGCACCAGAGACTGTTAAAGAAAGTGGCAGCTCATGGCATTGGGGAAAAAGTGCTGTCATGGATCGAGTCATGGCTCACCAATAGGAAGCAGAGAGTGTGCATAAATGGGGTTAAATCCGAATGGGGACTTGTAACAAGTGGTGTTCCACAGGGATCAGTCTTAGGCCCATTGTTATTTATAATATATATCAATGACCTTGATGAGGGAATTACTAGTGATATGAGCAAATTCGCCGACGACACGAAGATAGGTAGGATAATTGATTCAAACATAGATGTCATAGAACTTCAGGAAGATTTAGACAAACTTAATTCGTGGTCAGAAAAGTGGCAGATGCAGTTCAATGTAGATAAATGCAAGGTTCTGAAGCTCGGGAGTGTCCATAACCCAAGCACTTATAAGTTAAATAACGTAGAACTTAGCCATACAGATTGCGAGAAGGACTTGGGGGTGATGGTAAGCAGCAACCTTAAACCAAGACAGCAATGCCTAAGCGTACGTAATAAGGCAAATAGATTACTGGGATTTATATCAAGAAGTGTTAGCAACAGAAGTCCAGAGGTTATATTACAGCTTTATACATCATTAGTAAGGCCTCACCTAGATTACGCAGCTCAGTTCTGGTCTCCATATTACAGAATGGACATAAATTCGTTAGAAAACATTCAGCGTAGAATGACTAAATTAATACATAGCATTAGAAATCTTCCTTACGAAGAAAGATTGAAGACCCTAAAATTACATTCACTTGTAAGACGTAGAATGAGGGAGACATGATCGAGGTATACAAGTGGAAAATGGGTATTAACAAAGGGGATATAAATAAGGTCTTGAGGATATCTCTCCAAGAGAGAACCCGCAATAATGGATTCAAGTTAGATAAGTTTAGATTTAGAAAGGATATAGGAAAGTATTGGTTTGGAAATAGGGTAGTTGATGAGTGGAACAGTCTGCCTAGTAGGGTTATTGAAGCTAGGACCTTGGGTAGTTTCAAATTTAGGTTGGATAAATTCATGAGTGAGAGGGGTTGGATTTGAGTGGGACTCGCGCATGAGTGGGTAGAATTGTCAAAGCTTATTTCTTGGGTAGCATTGAAAATTGAGTTGAGCAAATATTCTGTTAGTGGGACGGATTGTGAAGGACCTGCCTAGTATGGGCCAACAGGCCTGCTGCAGTGTTCCTTTTCTTATCTTTCTTATCTTATCTTATATGAAAAATCGGGACTTGCCTGCCGAATGTCACATTCAGGGTTTTAAATTGTTCCAAGTAGACAGAAGTATCGGGAAGGGGGGTGGGGTGGCACTCTATGTCCCTAGTTCCCCTAGAATTTATAACATTACTACACTGGGACTTCACTGTTTTCCCCCCATAACCCATACCACTAACTTTTTCTAGTTTAAAGCACTAACAGCTCCCTCCACTGCAGTTGCCAGTTGTCATTCTCCTTTGTACGTTTTCCAGAGCATTTATATCCATTCTGTAATACGGTGACCAAAACTGTGCAGCATAATCTAGATGAGGCCTAACCAAGGATATATAGAGTTGAAGAACAACCTGAGGACTCCTATTATTTATGCTTCTTGATATGAAGCCAAGGATTCTGTTTGCTTTATTGCGAACAGTTATGCACTGCTGTCTTGGTTTTAGATTATTGCTAACCAGAACTCCTAAGTCCTTTTCGCAATCAGTAGTATTAAGATCTACATTATTTAGTTTATATATGGCATGGTTATTGTCCTGTCCAATATTTAGAACTTTGCATTTATCTATATTAAACTGCATCTGCCACTTCTCCGACCACTGCATCAGTCTATTCAAATCTTCCTGGAGTGCTCTAATGTCCTCATTTGAATGAATTGGACGGCCTATTTTGGTGTCATCGGCAAATTTGCTTATGGAAATAAATGGTATAAAATACCGACACAATGGAAAAATAAACACATAAGCAGTATAATGTGATCCTTTATTGACAACGTTTCGCCCACGCAGTGGGCTTTATCGAGTCACAGACAGATCTACCTGGAAAATGAGTAACATGAATATATATAGGGTATAGTCAGGTGGAGAATGCTGGGTCAGGTGGAGAAAGCTGCATGTGACAATCTTAAAAGTAGTGTGATAGTTAAAAACATTGTGTGACTTAAAGGACCTGCAGTGTTCCATTCTTGAGTTCTATCCCACCTAGAACTCAAGAATGGAACACTGCAGAATGAATGACTAAATGACTAAAATGATTTACAGTATAAAATGATTTACAGTATAAGAAATCTCCCGTATAAAGATAGACTTAGAGCGTTGAATCTCCACTCTCTGGAGAGACGTAGAATGAGGGGAGATATCATCGAGGTGTACAAGTGGATGATGGGCATAAACAAAGGAGATATTAATAAAATACTGAGGATATCGAACCAAGTAAGAACCAGAAATAACGGATTTAAATTGGATAAATTTAGATTTAAAAAGGACATAGGCAAGTACTGGTTTTCGAACATAGTTGTAGATGCGTGGAACAATCTTCCGAGTAGGGTGATAGAGGCTAGGACCTTGGGTGGCTTTAAAAAGAGATTGGACAAATATATGAGTGGGAGGGGCTGGGTTTGATTGGTGTCGTGAGTACGGGAATAAATTCTTAGGTAGTGGTGGTTTTGATAAGGACCTGCCTTATATGGGCCACTAGGCCTTCTGCAGTGTTCCTCCATTCTTATGTTCTTAATTGTTACTGCTAGACCAAGGCCAGGTTGTGAGTATCTTAGGTAGTACACTTGTTACTGCTAGACCAAGGCCAGACTGTGAGTATCTTAGGTAGGACACTTGTTACTGCTAGACCAGGGCCAGGCTATGAGTATCTTAGGTAGTACAATTGTTACTGCTAGACTAAGGCCAGGCTGTGAGTATCTTAGGTAGTACAATTGTTACTGCTAGAACAAGGCCAGGCTGTGAGTATCTTAGGTAGTACAATTGTTACTGCTAGACTAAGGCCAGGCTGTGAGTATCTTAGGTAGTACAATTGTTATTGCTAGACCAAGGCCAGGCTGTGAGTATCTTAGTGCAATTGTTACTGCTAGACCAAGGCCAGGCTGTGAGTATCTTAGGTAGTTCATTTGTTACTGCTAGACCAAGGCCAGGCTGTGAGTATCTTAGGTAGTACAATTGTTATTGCTAGACCAAGGCCAGGTTGTGAGTATCTTAGTTGATTTGTTACTGCTAGACCAAGGCCAGGCTGTGAGTATTTTAGGTAATACAGTTGTTACTGCTAGACCAAGGCCAGGCTGTGAGTATTTTAGGTAGTACAGTTGTTACTGCTAGACCAAGGCCAGGCTGTGAGCATCTTAGGTAGTACAATTTCTACTGCTAGACCAAGGGCAGGCTGTGAGTATCTTAGGAGGCAACGATGTTGGCAGACGTAGGAGTGAGGACCTGACTAGCAGGTTTAGGTCAGCAATAGACATAATTAGGAAGAAGGGTGGGAACCCTGTCATATGTGGTATTTTGCCAAGGAGAGGAGTTGGAAATGAATGGCTGTCCAGGGCAATTGGTGTCAATTGCTGGCTGGACAAATACTGTAATGAAAATTCAGTAACATTCATTGACAACTGGGACCTCTTCTATGGCAGAAATGACATGTATGCCAGGGATGGGGTTCACTTATCCAGGTCTGGGGTGGGGGCACTGGCAACTGCAGTGGAGGGAGCTGTTAGGGCTTTAAACTAGAAATAGTTAGTGGTATGGGTTTTTGGGGGAAAACAGAGAAGTCCCAGTGTAGTAATATTATAAGTTCTAGGAGAACTAGTAATAGGCAGAATAAGGTGGATAGTGGAAAGCTAGTGACACTAGATGACAAGGACAGTAATAGGTATAGGGGAAAAACAGAGATGAGCAGGAAGGGTAAAGAGAAAGGAGGGTCTCTAAATATATATTACACCAATAGTCGTAGTGCTAGGAATAAGATGGACGAGTTGAGATTAGTTGCAAGTACGGGTAATATTGATGTTTTTGCAATAACTGAGACATGGTTTAATATGAAAAATCGGGACTTGCCTGCCGAATGTCACATTCAGGGTTTTAAATTGTTCCAAGTAGACAGAAGTATCGGGAAGGGGGGTGGGGTGGCACTCTATGTCCGTGATCATTTAAATTGTTGCATAAAAACCGGTATAAAGTCTGAATTAACACATACAGAGTCTGTCTGGATAGAATTTTCAGAGGGGTGTGAAAAATTAATTTTAGGCGTGATTTACCGTCCTCCAAACTTAGATAGGGAACAAGGGAGACTACTTTGGGAGGAAATTGTTAAGGCCACAAGACACGATAACGTAGTAATTCTAGGGGACTTTAACTTTAGTCAGATTGATTGGAATTTCATGACAGGGAATTTAGAATCTAACGACTTTTTAGAAGTAGTTCAGGATTGCTTTTTGAAGCAGTTTGTAACAGAACCTACAAGGGAAATAACCTACTTGACTTGGTTCTGGCAAGCAAGGAAACCCTTGTTAATAATTTAGAAATTACAGAGGAACTCGGCTCAAGCGACCACAAGTCAATTACCTTTAGCATTGAATGGATGTATGATAGTAGGGATAATTCAGTAATGGTCCCAGATTTTCGCTTAGCAGATTATAATGGACTTAGAGAACACTTATCAACTGTGGACTGGGGTGAAGAAGAGAGGTATCAATATGACAGTTTTCTTAACACTATACAGGCTGCCCAAAGAACATTTATCCCGTATAAAGAAATTAGATCAAGTAGAAATGACCCAAAATGGATGAATAATAGGCTCAAATATCTTTTAGGGCAGAAGAAAGGAATTTATAGGCGCATAAAAAGAGGTGAGGGTCATCTTATAAATCAGTATACTGACATTAAGAGGGACGTTAAAAGGGAATAAGAAAAGCTAAACGGGACTATGAAATTAAAGTTGCTAGGGATTCAAAACTAACCCAAAAAGTTTTTCCAGGTTTATAGAACAAAAGTTAGGGATAAGATAGGTCCCCTTAAAAATAACTCTGGGCATCTTACTGACAAGGAGAATGATAGGCTCTATTTTTAATAATTATTTTCTCTCGTTTTCACAAGGAAGACATTAATAATATATAATTAATTTTTACAGGGCCCAGAAGAAGATAAATTATGTAATATCACGTCACTACGTAATGGTTATGAAACACTGGACCGACTGAAACAAAATAAATCGCCGGGTCCTGATGAGCTTTTCAAGGGTTCTTGGTCAAAATGGAACTCTGTGAACCAATATCTAACATTTTTTTATCTCCTTCAAACAGGTGTAGTGTCTGATATTGGAAGATGGCTAATGTAATTCTATTTTTAAAAAGCAGGGGACAAGTCCTACCGGCAAAACCCCCAAAAGCCTGACCCAATTGTAGGCAAATTACTAGAGCAATTATAGCTGATATTATTGAAGCCATCTAAAATAACCATAATTTGATTAATGATACCGATGGATTCAGAGGGCTTTTCTGCCTATCTAATTTATTAACCTTCTTCAGAAAGCTTTTGAAGCTGTTGATCACAATAAAAATTTATTGTATATTTAGACTTTAGTAAGGCTTTGATGATAACCGGATGTTAAAAAAGTGGCAGCTCATGGCAGGGGAAAAGTGCTGTCATGGATCAGTCATGGCTCACCAAAGGAAGCAAAGGATAAAGGGGTTAAATCCGAAGGGGACTTGAAAATGGTGTTCCACAGGGATGTTTAGGCCCATTGTTATTTATAAATATATCAATGCCTTGATGGGGAATTACTAGTGATATGAGCAAATTCGCCGACGACACGAAGATAGGTAGGATAATTGATTAAACATAGATGTCATAGAACTTCAGGAAGATTTGACAAACAATTCGTGGTCGAAAAGTGGCAGATGCAGTTCAATGTAGATAAATGCAAGGTTCTGAAGCTCGGAGTGTCCATAACCCAAGCACTTATAAGTTAAATAACGTAGAACTTAGCCAACAGATTGCGAGAAGGACTTGGGGTGATGGAAGCAGCAACCTTAAACCAAACACAATGCCTAAGCGTCGTAATAAGGCAAATAGATTACTGGGATTTATATCAAGAAGTGTTAGCAACAGAAGTCCAGAGGTTATATTACAGCTTTTTACATCTTGTAAGGCCTCACCTAGATTACGAGCTCAGTTTTGGTCTCCATATTACAGAATGGACAAAATTGTTGAAAACATTCAGCTAGAAGCAAATTAATAATAGCATTAGAAATCTTTTACGAAAAAGATTGAAGACCCTAAATTACATTCACTTTAAGATAAATGAGGGGAGACATGATCAGGATACAAGTGGAAAATGGGTATTAACAAAGGGATATTAATCTTGAGGTATTCCTTTCCCAAAAAGAACCCCAATAATGGATTCAAGTTAGATAAGTTTAGATTTAGAAAGGATATAGGAAAGTATTGGTTTGGAAATAGGGTAGTTGATGAGTGGAACAGTCTGCCTAGTAGGGTTTTGAACTAGGACCTTGGGAGTTTTAAATTTAGGTTGGATAAATTCTGAGTGAGAGGTTGGATTTGAGGGGACTCCATGAGTGGGTAAATTGTCAAAGCTTATTTCTTGGGCAGAAATTGGGTTGAGCAAAATTTGTTAGTGGGACGGATTGTGAAGGACCTGCCTGTATGGGAACAGGCCTGCTGCGTTTTCCTTTTCTTATGTTCTTATGTTCTTATTTCTTGTGTGAGACCACTAGTCATACCCGGTTACCTGTTTAGGTGTGGCCGGTTCCCCTCCCTCAGTCACGTGACCTAAACGTTTCACCAAACATTGACGATCGTCAGTAGGTTGACCCTTAAAATTTGCACAAAAATATTACAGGGGCTGGGTGTAGCTAATAGTTGCCATTGCTTTATAATTTGTTCATAAGTGCAACCATGTACAGACGTAAGTAAATTTACACTGATTCATTACCTTGTAACTTT